>LUCH01010724.1:0-10141 GCA_013368495.1 Paragonimus heterotremus
TGGGGACGAATTTTCTCAGTTC
This sequence comes from Paragonimus heterotremus, assembly GCA_013368495.1. NCBI lineage: Eukaryota > Metazoa > Platyhelminthes > Trematoda > Plagiorchiida > Troglotrematidae > Paragonimus > Paragonimus heterotremus. The sequence continues at coordinate 23 of LUCH01010724.1, forward strand.
GTGGATCAACAAATTTACACAGTTACTTTACACCCACTTGGGGGCCACTGTCTCGTTTGGTTAAATACAGAACAAAACGAAACAGCATGAGAAGGACTCGGAAAAAGCAGTCCTGATAGCTTCGTGGAATGTATAGTGACCGACAAAGTCCGGCAAGCCTTCTTGGAGTGCAGCGATTGTTTCGGCACGGCCTGGGCGTTGACAGCCACTCCGGTTGGACATTCCGTCTGCTTTTGTTGGCCCGAGGGCGACGAATTTCGAATTGTCTTCGCTTTCTGAGCTACTGGAAAATGGGTCGCCGTTTTATATCGATAAAAATTAAGTAGTGATTCAGAGTAGAAGAGAACTCAGGGAAGAATTGCCCAGAGTCGTCCAAGGAATGCGCGATTGGAACGAGCTGGGTATGAAGCTTCTTTGGTGCGGGAGTCAACCCTAGCAGGTTCATAGGGTTGTGGAGCTTATATATGAAATATTCTAAAAAAACTCTTTGAGATGGAAAGATCGGAAATATGAAGGAAGAGTGGTGGTCCTCGCCGCCCTTCTGGGGTATTACCTCAGACCTGTTCAATTCCACAGAGAGTTGGCCTATCAAGAAGCCGCTGTCTCTGGTGTGGGTGTGAGCACGTGGGTTGGTTCCACCAGGGATGGTGGTGTGCCCTCCATAGGGGTGATTAAGTCCTTTAATTCGGCCTGAAATTTGGGGTAAGCCTTCAGGCGTGGCTTTGTTCCAGCAGGCCGGAAGCGTCTCTGCTGTTCTTGCAGTAAACGTCCTAGTGAGAATCCCTTTAAATTTGCATCAAATTTTTTCAGTTCCACTGTTTCACCCAACATCTCCTTGTGCTCATTTTCGTGGATAACTTTACAAGAGGTTACAGAGATTTCCCGGTAACTTTGAGACGGTGATTGTATGCTGAGACCAAGTTCGTTAAATCTGAGGAGAAGGAGGTGATTAACACTGCCTTTGCGTGTCTACTGGGAAAGGACGTGGTCGGAACTCGCTCCCACAAAACAAGCCTTCTCTTTTGGAGTGCCTGGGTTCTCAAGTTTGTGATGGCTTGCTCAAGTTAAGCGGTGGGCAATACCATTGCCCTACGAGAAACCGCCACACCAGGAAGTGCGAGTGCAATATACTCATCGAAACGTCTCAACTTTGACTTCATGTCAGACAAGGTTTTCTCTGTTTCAGCCACAGCTCTATTACCCGTTACCGTATGCAATACGCGGACATTTTCAAATTCCTTGAAGCTACACATGAACCTCCTAAAGATAAAGGCCCTTTTGAGGAAGTAAGCAGACTGTGCTGGTCTCTCCTGGGACTGGCACACTTAGACTGGTAACAGTTTGGGCCCATCTGATATTGCATACTGTTCTCGGCGGTCATGCAGCAGACGAATCTACCGTAAACAGTTGACAACAACAGCCCACCATTACTGTCGAGTTTCGTCCGTGTCACTGGGCTGTAATACGTGAAGAATAACGGTAAACATTAGTATTGTGGAAGCGGTCATTAACGGAAGCAGTGCGTGAGGCAAGGAAGAAGTTTAACTAAGCAACTAGCAAAGCAGTCGGTACTGAAAAAAATTAATACGTTTATCGATGACGAAGATTGGGCGAGTTCTGGTGCTGGGGGCACCAGAAATTAGCAACATCAAGACTGCTATCATAGCGGAAGAATTTCACTCGCAACTGGAGTTACCTGCTGGATGAATGAGTAGGCACAGTGAGATTATATTTTGATACAAACGTCCAGCCACGCATGTCGAGCAATCACAAGTACGCCTAACACAAAGTGCGAAATGGAACTTGCCCCGCAGAACATACGGAGAGACAGCACTTGTCCAACATGGCATACAGATGGGCATTTCACAATACGCCGTCCGATACCGCATCTCTGCCATTTGGAAAGTCGCCATATGTTCTAATCTGCCATACAGTTTCGAGAAGTGCAGCAGAGTGGCACATCCTCGATCTCAATAATCGTTTGCTTTGGTCCATTGATCGTGATCCGTTACTTGGTTTGTGACTCAATGGTGACCATGTCGGAAATCTCGCTGTTTTGGGGTGCTGACTTCATGAATGAGGAGGCGCTTTGTAATGGCTTGATCAAAAACGTCTTGCTTCAGGTTTGATCCGACGCCGGCAAAGGAAGTGGGCCTGTAACTAAATGGCCCGTTACACCCATCGCCTTTGGGGCGCAGCATGATTTCTCATTGTTTCCGGTCGTTTTCATTACGTAACGTCATGCAGCGTGTCAGTTGTACGTGGTCGCTATACAAGGGTAAACGTAGTGGGGCTGTCTGAGCACTCAGATGCAGCAGGACACCAGATGAAACAGTAGATTGTCTAATTATTCTTGGTCTATCTGACTAGACTAGTACAGATCTATCACACCTCTTCGCTCATCCGTCATATTTCTCTCAATCATTCATGTCTGTGTACATTATGCTCACTACCACGTCCGTGACATCTTGGCAGAGTGGCGTCCCCATGAGTGCCGCTGCCTCAACTTCCTTACACCGTCGACTCAAGTTCAGTCTAAAGCGCTTGTTCGCCAATCTGTAAACATTTTATAAACAGCTGAAGCCAGTATCGTTAATTGCAAGCGCCCCATCTACCATCATCTGATTACAAGGTGTGGTGACCCACAAATTGATAGCTACTGTAAGTGTAGATGAGAGTTTACTTACAACTCGGCTGATGCCGAATCCAGATGAGTCGGTGGATGCCAGTTTTTGGAGGGGGCTTCTTCAAAATGACCACTGCATGCCGACATATTATCTGTCCCGAGGTTGCAATTAGGGGCACTTTTCTTCCAAGTTGCTTGTGTTTCACAGGAACAGTTTTGTGAACTCGCACGTCTCCCCGCGCGGTAAGAGCTGTACTGGACATGTCATTTGTAGGAAATTTCAACCTCAATAGTTATGGTGCGGACAGAGATTACTCTCATTAAGCAAGGTCTATCTGCAATAACTCACCAACATGAGAGATTGTCGCTCAAAGATAACGTGTAGGACGACACTGTTACGCCACGTACGATAATTCTCTGGCCATGGTGATAGCAAAGTTTGCCAACCTCCTTCGTACAAATTTGTTTAGGCTTGAAATATCCGTTTTTCATTTGTGCGTGTCTTATACCGACGTCTTCGGTTAGATTTGCCCGTGCGAGCGTAATATTGGCGTTTTTATGTTCCCATGAGTTTTTTGTTTAGCCAAGAAAACTGCGTAGAGGCCATCCATTGTGGTCATCTCGACTTGGGACGTTCACCCAACTGCGTTATTGGGCATATTAAGGAACTCAATTCGCTGTTGTGGCTTTCACGTTGTCGCCAGCAATTGTACAAGGTTGTAAGGGGTATGCTGAATGGAATTTTTAGGGGCTTTGCCCTCGATATAGTGACAAGTATAATCTCTGCGGTCTCCCATCACCACTCCTCTTGTCATTCGCTTTCATCTTATTTAGGTATTGAACAGCTTGGGTGCACGAGCTGTTCAAAGCGGACGGTTTATCCCTTCCAGTACGTCTGCCTCCGTGTGCCATCTAAACTGTTCGGTTAGCATTAGTTGCTCCAACAACGCTGTTAGGGTGAGGAGCGCGATCGAGATTCACGTCGGCTAAGGCTACCACTTTGGTCCCATCAGGTGGGTGCCACAGTGCAGTGGTTCCGTTGGGTGCTGTTAAACTATCACGGAAAAACGACGGTCCACCATTTGTGACGATACTTAGTTGATTACTTGTATAACAGTAGACGTTGCTCAAAGACTGTGTGATTTCTGGTTCACTGTCGAACCTTGGAATCGGAGAACTGGGAGTGTGTGTAGCGTTAGTGGTCGTACACATTCTGGTCCGAAGTATGTTAACCCTTGTTAAACAGTCACTGCAACCAACAAGAAGACAATCAACAACGCCGACTGCTAAACGATTCGAAGCGTGCACTTACCAGGCGATTGAGGTTGAAGCTGACTACCACAGAATGGACACTCGTTTATGCCTGTCATTTGGATACATTTGGAGTAAAAAATCAGCTGATTGGTATCACAACGATAACCGTCCATCTGTACCAGGTCGCCGCAGTGTCCATATGGCAGTCCTGATGTAGGCTTTTTCACCCACCTCGGTTGCATACCGCATGTAGTTGAACCCATCGGGAAGTCGTATAAAGGTAGGCCAGTATTAGCACGCTCCACTATCTTACTGGCGAAAGTAATGATGGCGTTCAAGCAAGCCACCGCCGTGTGGCTGTCGCAGTCATGCAGTTTTTCGAGTGCATGATGAAGTGCTCTATGGTGACGGTTGAAATTGGCTGCAGCAAGCGGCCGAAGCTGCCGGCCCATCAACCGACGAATTGGCAAGTTGTACTCTGCAAGCCACCGCTCATGAATGGGGACGTGAACTTTGTAAAGGAAAATGAACACTACAAAACACCTTACCGTAAGGGTAGAGATGTTTACGAAACACCGACAGAACGTGAATGCATGGAAGCCACATTGTACGGTGAAAAATGTATTCACATGTGCCGTGTACGCTATCGACGACGGAAGCGCCGCCATCTTGTTGCACGTGAAACTTCCATGTTTAAACCGATCACTGGGGAAGTTCTTACCCTGCACTCAGACACTGTCTCAAAAGAGAGTCGTGGAGTCCGCCCCTTCCGATGTTTTTGGACAAGGTGACTTGCGAACGTCGCAATTCTCTGAAGAATGTTCTTCATTTACTAGTCAACTTGCACAACGTCACGACGGTCGCACCCATAGGTCCTTTGTATTTCATACTCCCGTAGCAGCCACTCACTGTGGCTTCACATTTTCTGAATGGCGCGTTCTCTACCCCAACCGTCCGTTCGCGTTCTCCAGCCTATTATTCGTTCGATTGTCGAAGTGGACAACATCACCTTGAGTATGGATGGCCCACCGCGGCTTGATGTACAGCCAATTACACAGAAAATAATTCAGAAGCTTCTTATCCTTCCGGCCGGTGATGTACAGATCACGTTTAAGCCTACGGTTAACAGTGTAACAGTGCAACTTACTCACTCTTCCTTATTTTCGGCCGTAGTCATTTGGTGGAAGAGAAAACGACTGCGAAAAGAGTTTGTCATTAAACAAATATGACGGACGAATTTTGCCTATGTACATGCTTACGTAGGGCATCGCTTACATGAAGGTAACACAGCAGGATGTCCCGGCCGAACACTATATGGGCTGCCCTCATCTGCGCCGCCATCTTATCCATGACAAATGTTTTCACCGCAATCGGCTCACCCATCATCTCCCGAAAAATTTCGAATAGTCCACGTAGTAAAACATACTTCTCACTACGAACGTACCCCTACATCACGGGTCGGCCGTGTCCCATACCGTCTGTTACTAGGAGCTGATATAACTTCCAACTTCGAAAGTGTGAGGAAATATACAGTAACATACTGGTGCCTGTTTGTCCCGTGAGTTGCATCCACATTCACAACATGTGAGAAACGTCGGAGTAGTTCAATCTGTATTCGCTGGGCGAAGCAGATATGCATATTGCGGTTGCCTTCATCCCTCAGAGTGCGCACCACATCTATAGCACTAATCACCGACAGCACTCTATCAAAGTTCTGCAACATACAGTGATCAACCTTATGTAACAAACTCACTTGACATTGCAGGCTTTAACTTGCGGCGGATGTTTCTGACGTCAACCGTTGTGATAAACTTCCCGTAAACACTCGCTACTTCCTGCATAATGTCAGCAGTTGCTGTATTGTACCGGAACAGACTCCTTCACTTGTTAAATTCACTAACGGTTAGTCCACGATTCTTAGGATGGGACTTATATAGCAGATGATGGAGAGGGTGGTTGTGCGCCCACTCGAAAGATCTCACAACCAGAAGTGCATCTCGTCGGACCGCATGGAACCGTAATTTGCAACATGTGTCTCGGGAACTGATTCGATATGCCTAACAACTGTTAACTCACTAGACACGTCGCACAACCCTGCATACACCCCAACGCCTTTTGTACTTCGTACAACGGTAATAAATCTGCACGGATTTCAGAAAAACACGTCATCTTACCTTATCGTACTTCAAGGCAGTTTACTACCGACGGTTCGTCTCACGAACATAAATAACACCCACCTCATCCATGTACCTCTGAAGACACTCCTGAAAGTGTGAGAGGGTGCAAAATTAGCGATCCTTGAACATCGCCCTGAAAATAGTAATATAATCCATTTCCTGGAAGTGAAATAAAAAACGGTAAAGGTTAAAAGGAACATTAAAAATTACCCCAGCATTCTTTTGATGGCATTTACACACGAAATCGACCACAACAACTGCAGACATACCAATTTTCGAAAAACAGTAACGAGAAGGTGGGTTTTGATTAATGGTAAGTTAAAACAAGCAGGTATGAAGCTATGATGCAGATTTCGACGATTCCACTTTCTGCATCAGCTACCAAGACATTGAAACGATTTATTCTAGGAAAATAATTTTCCCGACCACGACAGCCCGGGAACTCGCGTTCTACGGCTAGCATTCATGCACAATATGCATCCCTGACACCCCGAAGCCAGGCAACCTCAGCCTGGCTGCACATAACCAAAGCGTTCCCCCTCTTGCATCAGCCATTAAACGAATTTCGGCAGGCCGCACTTTGCAGAAGCGTTGCAAACACACTGTGACTATGCCGCAACAAGTTGGGGCGCCCAAGTCGCCCATCAGCACGAGAGACGATAGCTCTGAGCCATTAGTCAAAGACCATAGCCACTCAGCCGTCCCCTAGCCCAGAACAAAGGGCACAAATAAGTTCAGGTGTAGTCACTGTCCAGAGTTCGCGGGGAATAGGTCAATTATCTATAACGTTGCAGAAATCGAGGGCACGTTGCTCAACCAGAAAGAAGCTGATGATCAGTTGCAATGGAGATCTCTCTTCGATCTACTTAAAATAGACGTAGAAGATAGACGCAACTTGTGTAGGCTCCTGAAGTCTTTTCATTATTGTAACATGCAAGCCGGCTGTTTATACTCTGATTGTCCTTTACACTTACGGACCAACTGTGGGGCAACGGGGAGACACCGGTGGCAGCGTTCTTCCGAAGTAGGGGTCCCAACAACAGTCCTGAAAAAGGAAGCAACAGGAAAACAAGCGTGAGCCAAAGGCTCAGTAAGCCATGCACACGACTTACACAAGCGAAAACTAAAACGGTGCCGACAACACAGCAGCACGTTCAGCCACCAATTCAAATTCAGTTCGTGCGCGCCAGCTGGTTTTGGTCCCATATCACATTATGGGCTCCTTTGGCCACTCCGTGTCAAGGTCGGCCAAATGAAGGACGTAGGATAATTTCTATTACCAACGTCTCCTATACCCAGACTCATTGATTCTTACCTTAGATCGAAATCTGACTTCCCTTGATGACCAGGGAGACTCGACAAACGGCACACCACAACCTCCAAAATTCTCAGTACGATCGCACTTTCATTTTAGCTGTTCACGGTGTCGTGGAGTTGGAAGATGCTGATGCATTGCACGCGCGCAAGCATGACATTGACCAGTGGATGTTAATCCGAGCCAAACCAACCCTAGATGTGGTTGAATGTGGAGCATGATCTATCCAACATTTTCCAAGCCCGGTACACTAGGGCTCCGTCTCAGTTCTCGGGCTACCGGGAGTCATCCTCCTCACAACAGATGTGCTGTCCACTGTGCTTCAGAGTTGGTGTGCGCTGAAAAACAGCTTCCAACCTGGCTTCCGACTTCACGCAGATAAACCGGGGTATGGGCGTGTAACGTCTTTTAATGATATACCTTCCATGGCAACAAGAGTGGTCAAGTTGACCAAGGTACCGGAGGTAATCAGTAGCGCGCCAATTCCCGCACAGCCAAAATCCTGGTACAGCCGACCTCGAGAGGGTCAGGTGGTAAATGTTACGCATCTGAAGGCAGGTAATACCCCGAATAAGGGCGAGCGGGTACATGTATCTTGCTGGTGGTGTATATCTGCTAACGTCCTTTTTTAAAGAACAAAGTGAAGGAATTGCGACAGCCCGTCGACCCAGAGAAACCCAAGATTACGGGTGTAGCGCAGACATGGCTAACGCAAGACATATATGGTCACGAAATTGAACTTCCCGGTTATGCTATCTTTCGCAAGGATCGGCTAGCCAACAGAGGTGGAAGCGTAGTAGTCTACATTAGTGCTGATCCACATGCAGTCCTAAACAGAGACCAAAACCATGTTTTCGCTTGAAGGGTCCTGTGGATAAATGTTAGGAAAATTCGATTATCACAAGTAACTGTCGGCGTCATTTAGCGTGACCTGTCCACAGTTCCAGAATGAGATGAAAGAATGCATGGTGCCGTTAGACGGGCCACTGCAACCTGCGGTCATCTCACCATCGTTCTAAGGAAGTTCAGCCCCCTGCATGCAGATCTTTCCAGCGGGATGACGTCCGGAACTGTGATCACTGAGTTCTACTAACTCGTGCAGGAAGTGAGACCCACCAAGCCATAAATTGAAGAGGATCACAGGTTATCACTTGCGAGACCCATCGCCGATTACCCAAAAAGACTCTTCGGGCACATGTCCTCACTGGCCAGGTCGAAAGTTGTCATCTCCTGTCTAATGGGACTTTCCGGTCTCTCTACCTCTAACCATGAGGCTGCTGAGATATTGCGTGCTCAGTGTTCACCGGCCCTCAGCAACACCGCTGAAACGGAACCACACGCCATGGCTTTTTATCCTGACCGGTCCTCGGGCTCATCCCTTAACTCTATCCCGGCTAGCGTACGAGTTAATTTACTACTGCTGCGCGTCAAAAAGTCCCCGGGGCTTGACGGGGTACTTGCACAAAGGCTGAGCCAACGCGCAGATCACCTTGCGGAGCCGCCTACTCGTTTTTTCCAAAACTCATACTATACCGGTTGTTTTCCAACCAATTGGAAGCACGGCGTTATCTCTCCAATCTACATGGGTCGGGATCGAACGAACGCCGGTAACTTCGAACCGACTGCTCTACTGACAATTACGTCAAAAGTGACGGAGAGCATAGTAGACGATTTCGTGAAAAACTGATTAAACATTCACTCATTGTTGGCGCCGGAGCAGCCTGGCTTCAGAAATGATCAATCAGGTGCGACCATCATACTGATTGCGGCCGATCCGCGAATGAACTCTGTCAAAAAACGCCTCCCAAGTGAGGCTGTGTCTTTAGATTTCACAAAAGCGTTCGACAACTTTTACCACAGTACACCTTTGAACAAACTGAATTGTATGAGCTTGTGCAGTGAAGTTTGCTCTTGGCTGAAACAATATCTATCCTGTCGCACATGCATAGTCACAGTTAATGGTGAGTTGTTCAGGCCGTTCAATACCAACACTGGTATACCACAAAGCTCAACACTGAGTTATCTATTATACTTGGTCTGCGTCTACGACCCCCCAGACGTTAGTTACTCACCAATGGCGATATGTGCTGACGATCCGAGACAATGTCGTGTCATACACATCGTTGAACACGCAGAAGACCCGCAAAGAAACCTTGATGCCCTCACCCATGTTCCGTGGAGAATAGATTGTCCTTCAACAGGTCCAAGTCAAAGGCTACGTACGTTCGTCACCGCAGCACCAGAACATATAGCATCAGTGGCGCTACCATAGTTACTGCCCAGCAGGAGCGCGACTTAGGTAACGTTGCTACATCAGAACCCTCCCTCGGTACTAAAACTATGCTGTTGGTAAAGAAAGGCAGCAGCAGGCTTGCTATGCTTAGTAGGATTCTTAGGAATTCACCAGTCGAAACATCCTCACGCATGTACAACACACTGGTAAGGTCAGTGCTGGAAGTCAACATTCAGGCACGTGGGCCTCACTGGAAGAAGGACATCACTGCTCTAGAGCCTATCCAGAAATAGGACACTAGGAGGGATGAAGATATATCTTCCTTGTCGCACAAAAACCACGTGTCAATATTGGAACAATTCCCCCTGGCCGACAGGCATTTGACAGGTGACTTCATATCAGCGTACAAAATCCTATGCTCTCCGAATCATCCCGACAAAAATCCTTTCACACTCGTCGACACAGTGAGTCCCAGGAGCCACAAGTAAAAGTTCTCCATACCACAGTGGCATTT
>LUCH01010728.1:0-10137 GCA_013368495.1 Paragonimus heterotremus
GCACGCTTGTCGCTTCGCTCCGCTATCGTTTCGTATTTGTATCCGCTTATCCTCGCGTTGACTTCGCAAGTCAACAATATACTCTGTCTACCCGCTGTGTTATTCTCAACCGGTTATCGTCGGTTCGTTCGATCCTACATTAGCTGTTCTAGAGACCGCTTCAGTGTTATTAGATTCTCACTTACTTAAGAAGTTATTAGATTAGTATTTTACTCCGCTTTGCTAGATTAGTACTTTACTCTGTTCTCGGTATCCTCTGTAGCCCCCAAGAGCGGTGCTACATCCTTTTCTCAATGACAGCCTTTTAGATCAACAGAATAACGGTGACATCGAAACAGACAAACTGACTGGATCCGGGTGACTTAGGCCTCCAACCTCGAACCCTTGAACAAAGCGCTGAAATCATTGTAATTATTCAGGAGCCGTGTGTCGTTTGAAACGACTAAAAGTGAATTATTACTATACAGGTTACCGTCTTCGAAACAAACCCCTAAATTCAGCTTCAAGTATCGATATTGAGAGTTAGAGGTATAATGGAGTGTGTTGACACAATCTTAGAATGTTCAATCTGGCTTCCAACAACTCCAGAGATTTCTCCGAGATTCAATGTTTGTTTAACCCGCGAAGCTATATGCCGCGTGCTACAGTACATGCTTTGTAAACGACTTGTGAGATGAGTCCAGCAACTGTTAGGATCTTCGGAATAAGAACTACTAAGACAGCTTTTTAAGCTTGCTTGGTACATGTGTTTTACCGACGATATGTCTAGTTTCTTAACGGTCAGTCGCTGCTGTTGGTGTGGTTGTTGCCCAATAAAAGTAAGAACGAGACGATAACGTATCAACACATGATCCGAATCCGAGTATGTGCTCCGAGAAGAACGACCGTTCTGTATCGAGCCACACCACCTATGACTAACAGCTGTGTGGTCTTTTTGAGAATACGCCTGATTCGGAGGAGTTGCGCCCCAAGTATGAAAGTGACGCCAATCAGCCCGCGTGAAGTGGGCTGATCGCGTGAGCAATGTGGTCATTCGCCGGTGCGTATGCCGGAACATTCGGAATGGGCGATCAACCAGTCAACTACTCACGTTACACAGCCTGCGATGGTTATGTCACGTACTCCGTATTCCAGCTGAGCGTTTGCCGTACCGGGCATTACATACTGAGACGACCAACAGTTGGGTAAAACCGCGTGGTGGTCAACCAACAACGTGGTCACGAAATATGAAGACCCTGACTGCTCCACTGAGCAAGGTGGGTAGGTGTCGCTTGCCTGACTGGGATCCTCGTGATCACTCAAACCACCGGTTAGAGACACTATCAGAGATGGCGGTGTGTCGCAATCAATGGCGTATCTGTATTCATACCATTTCTAGTTCCTCCGTTTGGTCTTCTCTTATTAGTTTTCAACCTTTTTAGTAGCTTTTTCTTTCAGGATATCCCATGTCACTGTTAAGGTAAGCTGTATCTCGAGTCACAGTACCTTCTGGCCAGGTTCATGGCTGCTATGATGATGATGATGATGATGCCTTGTTTTCGCAAAACCTGTTTCTTCTCCAACTGTTCCATATGCAACATGCGAAGCCCGTTAAGTTAGGGTTAACATAATGCAGTCGCATCACGTAAATTTGAATCGTGCGATCACGGTCTATTGTGCCCTCTTGTTATATTTGTGTACTGACCCAACTGGGCCGAGTTAACCGCGTATCATGCATTCTGCAGGAGTCGTATTTGTTCATAACCTAACCTATAGGAATGTACAGGCTGCAAGCTGAAGCGTTTCTGATTTTGGATTATAATCGTTACTTTCATTTCACTAAATTCATGTTACAACTTTGGGCTCTCAGGTGACTGGTTCGTTCTGTTTGTCTGTTTACTTGTGGTTATGTTGGATTGTGTTGGATTACGACTTGTTCATTCCGACAGGTGTGCATAGCTTGATCTAGGCGAATTGTCACACTGGAACTAGATCACACTCTTGGAACGCAAATAAGAGAATGATACCGGTAATCTGATAACGGAACAGCTCATTGGATTGATTTTTGTTTACATGGTCTGCGGTGAATATTTGGGAAAAGGTTTTGGGTATGCGATCGGTTACCGGTAAATTCATTCGAAGGTTAATGGAAAAGTTTGTTATAATGGGAAGTGTCTGTGGTCTGCGGATACGTGTTCGACTGCACACATCAACAGGTAACTGTCCTGCTAATGATGTAAAATAGCCTAGAGGAAAGGGTTATTAAAAATAGCAAAAGGTGACAAGGTTAAACAGCTGCCTCCGACTGGCATAAGTAGCAAGGTGTACAGAAGATTACCTGGCGTTTGGAAATGAAGTGTCACCGACGGGTTGTACGTTGTAGGTCGAGTTCGTCTTCTGTGCTTGTGCTCCTGCAACTTACAAAGCTGGTGGCTTGATACTTTGGGCGAGATGGTCATTAGTCTTCTCAGTAGCGTACTTATGTTATCGTTCATTATCTAAATTGTCCAGTAAATAAATGCAGTTACCGACGCAAAATAGTGAAGGCTGTAAAGACATCCTCTTTCTTCCGACTCCATAATTTCAACCACAGTTGGCTTTTTGCTCGCAAGAGACCGGTACCTTTATGTTTGATGTTTAAGTTTTGGCATAGTTATTTAATAATTCAATGCCTTTCCTTCCATTTCTCTTGCTCCTTAATTAGGTCTTGTCTGTTCCACTCGTAGTTGTATGCAAACCAAACATCGATGTGAGACAAATATCTCGCTGTCCATTGTGAAGGTTGTGGTGTTTGGTTCGAATGAACCATGTTATAGTACGTTAGTAAGCCAGCGAGGCATGTTATGGGGGGCTCAGTTACTAACACACCATGGTTAAATCACCGCTGATCGTTTACGACTGCTTGTTGGTTGGGTGAATCCGCTTATTTCACTTTTTGCAGAATTCCATCTTCCACTATGCGGGAACCAGCTAGGTCAGCGCAGTCTATCCAGGCGGATCTCTACGTTCATTAATGTAATTATAAATTGGCTGTAGAATTTGCCTAAATGGTGCGCAAAAGTGCTGTATCAAGGTTATTTGAGGTAACATCCACGTTATCTCTGTTCCCTAATCGTACCTAATAACTTAGGAAACCGATTTTCTGAGGTTCTATGAAATCACTAATGGAGAGGCTGTTTCGCTCCAACCTAATAAGAGCACAGTAAAATAACAGGTACCTCATTTTCGTCGCTTTGACACAATGCATTTGGAGTCACGTTGCTCTTTGAATGATGTTGGTGGTTTTCGACCCTGAACAATGAGCTGTTGGTTAATAACCTTCTTTCGATGCTGTTAATATTCATTGTTGAGAGTCGAAATGTAGTTGCAACCAACGACTAATCTTGTGTTATATTCATGTGGTGCTGTTTCACCACGTTAACGTTTCTGTACTGTCTCCCCTATGACACGGTTTCACTTAGATGGACGGAGACTTGTCAGTGAGACTCACGGTTTAACACATTGTTGCACTGTTTTAAGAGTAGGCAAGCTTCGTCTAGTTTATACCGTATATCTCGACCAAAATCCTGACATACTTCAGGCACTCTCACTTTTTGGTTCTCTTAAACAGGCTGTGAACTGGCTTATGTGTTTTAAAAATCTACTTGGGACGTCTTACGCTTCACCATACAATCTTCCGCTGAGGACAGGTCTGCTCGTCTGATGTTGAATACGTTGAAGCAACACACATTTAAATTTGGTGATGGTAATGCGACTTTCGATTGTAACATTTGTGCCATTTTCAGCCGCTGATACTCCGCTGCCAAGAAGTGGACACTGTTTAGTTGGCGATGAAAGTAACCTTTATGTGATTGGTGGGTATGTGCAATATTCCAACGAGCTTCGAGTTGAAGGCGAGGTAGGATATATTTAGATAGACATTTTTATTTCAGGTTTGGCGGTTTAATTTTCTGTCTGAGAGCTGGCGTAAAATACAGTTCAGCCAGTCCACGTTCCACTTGGCAGCATCACATGCTGGTAAGTCCGAAATTCTGCAGTCATCCATTCTCAGTTTGTCCTATGGAACACATTGTGGTTATACATGGAGGAACAGGAACGCAATTTGGAAAGTATATCGATAACAGTCTGACCGTATTAAACCTGAAAACCCGCGAGTGTCACACGTTACCCGTGTCCTGTAAAGATGGGATTCGCCACCATCTTCCATTACCCACATACGGTCATGTAAGCTCGGATGTTGATGTTAATTTCTATTCAGGCGTTACCTAGACACTTACTCATGTGGTCCTGAATAATGAATCTTATTTGTATAAGGTGGGTGGCGTCATGGCTACCACATATATCATGAATGTGTACCGTTATTCTATGCGTGAAAAAACGTGGGAACGTATTTCTCATGAAAATGATTCCAACGATTGGCGACCCGCACCCAGGTGAGTACGTTTTGTTTTCCCCCACTTGTAATTAAGCAAAATGAGAGAATCCTGAGAAAACTGACTTATGCGCAGCCTACGTGATCGCCAGTCATCATTTTCTGTCGGTCACTACTTGCACGGAGTTGCTCGCATCTAGTGAAATCAGCGTTTCGAGACTGTCAGGCAACAACGAATCTTCAGCAACCGTCTGTACACCATACCTATTGACACTTTCATCATCAATTTCATGGGGGCAGAATGCATTCCTCATATCTGACAGGGCGGCAAATAGATCATTATCCATAAACATATGTAAAATTTCTCCATTAACCCATGGTGCATCTCCACTGGGTTGTAGCTGTCTTCTTGCTTAGTTCTGTTAACAATGTGTGATCGATCCGACTTGGTCGACAACACGTGTTGGCTCAGCGATGTCGACGTCGACCGTCCTTTATACGAACAGGGGTTCAAACTCCGGTTACCTTGACTGTTCTCGTTCAGATTTAAGTGGTCAGTTTAGTATGTCGTGTCGCTGCAATATCAAAATTGAAAACTCAACTTCAGGCAATACCCGACTATTCTGTTACTCAGTGTGTTATCCATCTGTCTGTTGCGCTTTAAGATACACTTTAGGTCCTTAAGTAGGCTGCGCGTTACTTTCGTTGCCTTCTATCATATTCGTAACTGAATAAATCTGCTTAACGTCTGTTTCTAATACCTACCCAATTAACCAATCCATTTTGATGTCCCCTTACAAAGGCAAATCTTCATCGTTTCGTAGAGGTTTCAACTCGGGGTTCATGTATCAACTGTTGTGACGTGGCTGTCTGCTCTCGGCTGTTATTTGCCAAACGTTCGTGGATGTCTGTTTATTTACGGTTTCGTTGTTCTTACGTTGACATATATATATATATATATTACCCAAACAGCCGTCTTTGTATGGTGCCACTACCTCTAACTGTACACAGCGTGACTACGTGCCATCGCTATGATCGGCGCCCTGTTGCATTTCTCCGCTGATTGTACTGTTTACGTGTTGAGACTGTAGCTAGGTTCTCATAATTCCGGAAGTCTATCATTATTGCCACTGTTTCCCAGTTTTATGCTTGTTGATGTACAGTGAGTGGGACAGCTGAGCGTTATATCACGTCTCGCTGAACGCATATCATATGTTTTAGTTTTTTCCCCAGTAAGTTGTCGGCATCTAATTTGTCGTTTGAACTCACAAACCGGTTAGTTAAACAATCAGCGGGCCTAGATCAACAAACGTTGATGGATGTTCTTCATTTAGTACTGCATTCTCCAGCGTCCATTCCTATTCTATCCATCAACAATGGGAGCGATATATATCGCACGATTTTAAGATTTCGTTCGCTCTTTTCTATTATGCTGTTAATTTTCAGCAAAGTTGTAGATTGAAGTAGTATAAGTTATTCGTAGTGTCTTTGATTGACATCTTGTTGAACATCAATATCTCGTCGGGTCGCAGTGCTGGTGACGCTACACTTAATGTGTGTTTCCGAAAGATGTGGCCGTTAATTGCAGCTAAAGTTTACTATGTGTACCGTCTTCAGATGGCTAGCATTTCTTGGCATGTCTGTACAATGCGTACACATACATGCCTGGTTTTCTGTTACTGTTATATATGCATCAATTTTGGAATTACGTTGTTGACGGTACAGTTATAGTTACGTCTTGCATTTTCACGACATTCAGCTTCCGATGCTTGGTGTCAATCACGTGCGTCATATTATGCAGGGCGTTCGAGGTAGACGGTGTGTAACTCACGACAACAGGTTCCATGATCGATTATGCTTTCGTGGTGCTATCTCAGACTAAAGCACTCGGTCTGTTAGTGTTCCATTTTAATGACTACATTTTCTATGGATTTGTATGTTATTCCACTTCCATGATGTACTGGTGTTTGCGACGTTACTGATTCTTCTGAATAAGGTAAATTTTCATCACTTTCTTTCTTTAAGCTTCTCGTTTCTCTCTCTTGGAATTGACAGCATCTGGAGTCACACTGCTTATTGTTTCGATTGACAACTGACAGTTCCATTATGTCTTTTTTGCCCTCTTGTTCGTGGGCATTGTGGAACCTGAACACTTTGTCACTTCTTTGTTGTACCCTTGCAGATACAGACACGACACCTTGCTGTTCAATGACAAGTTACATATCGTCGCTGGTGGAAATGCTGACGTCACCCATCCGCTGTGGCCAGTAAGTTCGTGCCCCGGCTGCTCCGGTTTGCTTTGTTTGCCTTTATGGATTCTTTTTCACGTTAAATACCTCTGGATAAAGTACCTTCTCCATTGCTGACTCACAGCTTCATTTTAACTTGCCCACAACGTTTCACATGCTTGTTTATTAAACTTTCAGAATTTATGAACTCTTGGATCTAGGAAAACGAGTTTTCTTCTATTTAGTTCAACCAGACGATGACAGTACGTTGTATGCGCTGAGCATAAACTACTTGTAGCCAGTATTAGTTTTGGGCATCGTGCACGTCATCGTTATACTTGATGCCGACCTTCTCTGAAGCAAGCCTGGTCTCATATAGACCACGTAGCCATTAGTTATAAGTAGCATGGTTTGTTTCAGGGCTGTCGTTCTTATTAGAGCACATGAATGGATTTGGATCATGCGTTGGTACGTTGTCGTTTCATCCTTACTTTCGATGGGCAACGGCCCCACTTGCAACACAGTTAGCTACTAAGAAACTGTCTATACCGTCAGTAAAGTATAGATCCTAAAGCAGCTTAGGAAACAGGCTTAAAAGTTCTCAAACTGATGATCCCAATATTTGTTGGACCGAGATCTCACCGGCAATTTATGAAGTAAGGTTCATGGGTCAAGGGAATATTGAATCTCGGAGTTGTTGGAAGCTAGACAGAACATTTCTTCTTGCAGTTCACATAACAAATTTAGGATAGATATCCGTAAGAAAGTGAAACTTGACCTAAAGGTTGATCGTGAAGCTTAGTTAGTGGAGAAGTTAAGGAAACGGCGATCGCTTTTGTTTCAGGAAACATCGACAGACTGTTTAAGCATATTCATGCTACTGGTCTCAGGCAACAGTCTGTCAGTAAAGCTATCAACGAAAAAGATGGCTCATTCGCCTATCGTATATCGAGAAGGTTAGAGCAATGGACGGAACACTTTGAGGGTCAATTTATCTTGTCTCGTGCTTTTACTGTGTTAGCACCACAAACTTGTAATGTAGCACCCTGGTGGGTAGATTTAGCACCACCCACTGAGGCTGAGGTTTGCAATTGCATTTCAGCTCTAAAACGTGATGACGTTGCTGGTCCTAATGATCTCATGCCGGCACTTTTCAAAGAAGGTGGAAAAGCGTTATTATATGCTTTGACGCGGTTGTTTCAACTTGTGTGGACGACGGAGACCATTCCTCCGTGCTGCGGTCACTCGATTGTAGTCCCCATATTCAAGATAAGAGTCCGGGGCACTTGCACAAAACCATAACGGACTTATTTTGACCACAGTCCTTACTAGGGTATTGACATCCATTATACTTCGTCGATTCACTACATCCCGGAAGGTGATAAGTAGAGAAGACCAGGCAGGGTTTCGTCCTGGGCGGGGTTGTACAGGTCACATTTTTACCTTTTGTCACATTCTGGAGCGGCTTCATGTCTACCGCCGGCCAACAACCGCCGTATTTCTCGACTATAACAGTTCGTTGGGTTCGGTAGATCGGTCTACACTTTTGCAGTTGCTTAAACGCAGGGGTGTACTGATTAAGTATGTGAACATACTGTCTACGCTTTATTCCCATACTTCAAATCAGGTTAGGGTTTACGATGAACTGTCTAACAATTTCAACACCATGAGTGGCGTACATCTTCTTCCACCCTTTTTGTTTAATTTTGTGATGAACGAAATAATGGAGGATTGTCTCTCGCAATCAGAAAATGGTGGCCTTGACATCCTACCTGATGGGAGGCTGATTGGTCTTGTCTATGCTGACGACAAGGTGTCTGTGTTTAACACTTTCCAAGCAGCACAAACAATGCTGGGGGCTATTTAGTGTTCTGCTAAGTACTTCGGAATGTGTTTTAAGCCTCCAAGTGTATTGTGCTTCTACGAGATTGCTGTGATTACATGGACTTAATGTTTGGTAATGAAGTCATGAAGGTTGCTGATCGGTTTGTGTACCTGAGAAGCTTCATTAGCGACGGTGGTGGTGCAGGGAGTGGAACAGAAGTGCGTATCTCTAAAGCTGGGGCGGTGTTCTCCAATCTAGGACACATAGCGATATATATATATATATATATATATATATACGATGCTTAGAGGTCGCGTATGTATGGCGACAGTGATGACTGTGTTGCTTTACGACAGCGAAACGTTGCCGCTCAGGTTTGAAGACGTGAACCGTCTTTGGGCACTTGATCACTAATGTTTGCGTTCGATCGCGCGTGACGGGTGGCACCAGCGAGTAAGCAACGAGGAGGTTAGGAAGCGAGTATTTAGTAGTGACTGTCAAACAAGTTCTTTGCTCAATCCTCACATTTTCACAGACTTAGATGATTAGGTCATGTACTAAGAATGCCAGCTAGTCGTCTGCCACACCGAGCACTGTTTTCCGACGCTGTGGCCGACTGGCCGACTGGACTGATGATGACCTGTCATGGATAAGTGAAGTTATTCACCAAAGGATTACCTGCTGTAGGTCCGGTTCGCCCCCCAGGCTTGGGACCTCATGATTCACAGATTCGGCGTCTTGACACGTTAGGTTAGATGGCGGCCAATCGAGCCCAGTGGTGTGAATGTTGTCGTTGTTTGACGGAATTATCTGTATAATGAGTGTCCCTAATGACACGTGATAACGAAAGCCCTGAGGAAGCTGTCTTGATGATGATGACCTACTTTCACTTACAGTTCGGTTGTTTGTTCACAAGGTGTACGCACATTGATGTTGAATGTTGGAATGTAGATGTTTTTTTAGCAGTTTTGTCCATTTTCCCTCCCCCTCCTTCTTCTCTCTTCCTGTACCGGGTTTGCTTTTTTTCGTAGTTGTGTGGTAATTGGACATCATTTAGAACCATTTGTTTGTTGTTGTCTATGATGGTGGTGATGATGATCATGTTTACAGCTAGGAAATTCGATCACGGGGTCCTGGCGAAGGAATGCCTATTTTTTTTATTTCTGCAGGAGCGTTAGGACCAAAATTCTGGACTATAGACATGTCAAGCACAACACTTATACTGATTTAGCACTGTTTCCGATATATTTGGCTAAAATATATTAAATTCCTTGGGATTTGCAGTAACCAATATGAATGTTTTTGACGAATTTTTTGAGAGCAGTTAGAAGTAAAGTCCACCGTTGAAAAACCAAATAGCCGAATTTTCTGGAACTAGTCTACTGTGCAAACTAATTTATGGGTTTATTTACGTGTATATGAGTGTGAACCTTTTTCGCGCTCATTCTTATGCATTTATAATCACTAGATGCCCGTTCTGGATTTGCAAACCCACAAATGGTCAAAAATGATGTTTTCCGGAAACAAGCCGAGTTTGTTTCGATACCAAAGTTCAACTCTAGTAGGCGAATGTAAGTCAGATGTCTGTTCAATATATTCATTTCATGCAGATGTCGCCCACCTTCTTGATTTGTATGAGACGGAACCTGATTTTGACTCGCTGATTGCCTAAACATTATTATTATTATTATTATTATTATTATTATTATTATTATTATTATTATTATTATTAT
>LUCH01010740.1:0-10085 GCA_013368495.1 Paragonimus heterotremus
ATCATCATCATCATCATCATCATCATCATCATCATCATCATCATCATCATCATCATCATCATCATCATCATCATCATCATCATCATCTGGATTCAGTCGTTCTGAAGAGTTTATTCCCAAATTATTTTTTGCAATTTTGCGTTGGCCTTGTAGAACTTCATAATTTAGCTATTCCTTCTTCGTTTACTCAGACTCCCGATTGGTTCACATTGGGAGTGACACAGAATTAAAATCTTACACAATTTCTCTAATGCAGTATAAAATCAGGTTGCCTAATGCCGTTATGATATTTTCGAGACTCGTAGAATCGTTCCGATTATCAGACCGCCTCAGCTGTTGTAATTTGGTTCACAAACTGCGCGTAACTCCATGTTCGGAGAGATTCAAAAACTTACTTTGCGAGAAACGTGTCTTTCTTGCCTATCCATCAATCCGAGTTGCTAATCCACCATGAACGCTTGTCATTGTCACAAGCCGATTAGGTTATTTTTCACAGAAGTTCGGAGAATCAGGTTATTTCAGACTGAACGCCATCCACGTCTGATTGCAACCTTCGCATTATGATAGACCCATTGAGAAGAGAATCACTAGACTCGCGTTTCGCTCTTATTCCAGATCATCGGTAGTGTCTATTGTCGTCCGAACCGGAATTTCCACTCCGACCCTCATGATCGTAAGACTTAATGAAGGAATCATGGTCGGCTACCAAACTTCCCGAATTGCTGTACGATCCCGCACATGCAAATGGCAGTTAACGATTTTGTTGTACTTCACAGATGGACGGTGATAAGTCAATATCGAGGGGAGGGATAGTTGTGTCTAGCCTAGATTCCAAATCAGACGTTTACAGTCAACAGTGATCTATGGTTTGATGCCCGTTGATCAAAACGGCACGATTACGACCCATCAGAAATGTATCGACTACCTCGGTTCCGTTGGTCCGGTAATTTTCACCCAGGAAGGCACTCCACCATTCACACACCTAGAGACCGCAATGTGATTAGGGTGCAGTGTTACCTCGCATCATCTAACTACTTGATGCACATCTTGACAACTGAAAAGTACCTGTAATCCGGACCAGATTGAATCACGCCTACGCTTCCTTGTCTTCTGTTCCTACCGCCTAGTCGTAGGCCCTGGGTCTGAGCTAGCTCACTGCTTATCGTTAGTTCAAGTGTTATTGCGGGATCAGAAACGATTATTTTACCGGATTAGTCGCATGCAACAAGGGACATAGAAATAGGTAAATTGATCAAACTTTCACGACAAACGCTTCACTTAAAATTTGTTCGAATGAATTAATCAACTGTGCGATATTTTAGTCAGGAACCGTGGACAGATTGATAGAGGAACAGTGCGAACGGTGTGGGGGAATGTACTTAATAGGAAAATCATAAAGCCTGGGATGGGGATATACAAGGTTTAGAAGAGCAAGTCATAAAACAATATTCTTTTTACCATACTGACACGTCTGCTCCCGGCTACTTGGTTGATGAAAACCTATGAGTGGGTTCACGATCGACCGATTTCAAATCCCATGGAACGAAAACAATGCGATTCCAGGTGTGCTATACAAGATGAAACAGAACCTCTGAACTCTGGAACTGTTGAGATTAAAGGATTGAGGAACAGACTCTTGGGTGAATTCCATACCGTCATCTCACAATAATGGTATAAAGGTGTCATTGGGGTGTAAGTGTATTAGTCGAACTCGCAGGACTAAAAGCAAATAGTGAACTAGCTCAAGCCAAGTGCCAGCCCTGACGCCGCAGACGAGGCAGACTGCTAGCCATGGACACAGACACGACCCAACTAAACTCTGGGTTACAAGCACTTTCATAGGTGGCATTCCGTAAAACAATCGGTTACGGAAACTGGGGCAGACAGGTGCCAATCAACGCGCGTGGTCTTGCTACTTTAGTCGCAAATGGCTCGACTGTTTGACAGTTGTCGGATCA
The DNA here is from genome assembly GCA_013368495.1 of Paragonimus heterotremus. Taxonomy (NCBI): domain Eukaryota; kingdom Metazoa; phylum Platyhelminthes; class Trematoda; order Plagiorchiida; family Troglotrematidae; genus Paragonimus; species Paragonimus heterotremus. Next base: position 1,959 of record LUCH01010740.1, read on the forward strand.
AAGCAGTAAGATAACACAGAGCACTCCTTGTCATTTCAGCTGATGGAATCGTGTCTCTAGTGTGCTGTCGCGCATGAACTGTTTACTCGCAACCCACGGTCACCGCACTAAGCCTCAGATCAAATTATCAGAATGATTAAATAGTGTAAAACATGAACGGCGCATCGCTGACGTGAATAAAAACTACCGATAAGTAGTCGACGAGTTGAGTAATTTCATGTTGAATACCACTCACGTTTAACCGCAGCTGTTACATTCAGGTAGACTTTACAGCCGGCCTCCAACAAAAAGAGACACCAGACTCGAGTTTCGCTCTCTATAGTGCCCGTCAGTAATTCTTGTCTTGCCAATAAAGGGACAACTCCGGCTACACTTTCATAGGGCACCCGTGTTGACCGCTACGCCATTGGCCTCACATTAGGTACAACCGAATTAGCATATTTGAACTCCTGACCACCCTCACTTGTGAGTGATGGCCAGGTCAACCTATCGTCTCGATGGGAGAGACAGTTATTGTCTATTAACCCAAGTCGAGAATCTAGCGATAAAAATTTCCGAGATAGGTAGAAATCCCCGATCTTATTAAACCTGCAAGGCAATATTTTAGATAACTGATAAGCCGTCGGGGATTTGGTTACTCACTAATTTAGTTAATTTCAAGTGGTTAAACGTTCAGGTATGATAATTCGGTCCTCCCTAACCTGAGGTCAATAGTTCAGTGGTCAGTGGGATTGCATCATCAAAGCGTGATCGGAGTTCTAATAACTGGTATGATAAGGATGCATATTATTGACGAGCTTCAACAAGAGCGAAATCCGAGTCGAGTGTCTCTTCTCGAATGGGGTCGACTGGAACGTCTACCTAAATGCGACAGTTGTCAGCAAATGTGAGGGATTTTCAACTTGTAGACAAAAACATGGACAGCATTACGCTTTGCAGGACACACACATTTGTATTAACCCACCCACCCCATCTTACTGTCTCATATGGAATCTATCAATAAATCCACGGGGCTATACTCTAACAAGCCTTCTCAGACGGTTCACACTGGAATCCGCCAACACCACTGTTGAACATTGAGGTTGCTACGTGAAGTTTTCAGGCTCCTAGCATGACCCAGTAGTTCAGTTGTTAAGCCGCTTCTCATGTTTGGATTTACTATTTCTGTCAGTGTTTTCACTTCAACTGAATCCCTGATTCCTCACAGTTGTGCTTCTTTTGAATTAACACATCGGTCAAACTACTCATCAGAAAAGGACAACAAACTTCAAAAGTCCTGCGTGTACATCCAGTGGGATAGATTTTTTACAGCTAAAGTTCATTCTTGTTGGTCCACAAGCTTCTACTGACTTGGATGGTTAGTCCATGTACTAAGGATTTCAGCTAGTCGTCTGTCAGAATGAGCATTCTTTGTCGATGTTGCAGTCGACTGGATTAAAATGTGAGGAGAGCAGTTGACGATCAAGCCTAGATAACCGAAGTCGTTAATTAAAGAGCTAGTCACTTCAGGTCGATTTCATCTGCCGAGCTAGAGTCCTCATAACTCAGACAATCAGTAGCTGAAGACTAGATGCAATGGCGGTTAGTCGAGCTCAGTGGTATGAACGCACTCGTCGTTTAGCCGAGTTTTCTATGAAGCTAGTTCACTCCATGACGCAGGACAGTGAAGATTGTAGGCTGTCTCGATGATGACACTTTACTTTCACACATAGGTCGGTTTTATTTTCGCAAGGCGTAGACACCTTGATGTTGAATGTTTGGATACAGACGTAGTTATTCTTACTTGTTAAATCCCCTCCCTTACATTTCATCTTTCCTGATGACGACTTGCTTTTATATTCAAGGTTTTATACAACTTAAGCATCAGAGAGAATCACTGATGTATTGCTCTCTTTGATGACAATGATGATTCCAATCAGAGCGGTATAGCCGACATTTAACGACATGATCCCTAAAACAGATACGTGCTTCATACGCTGGGATTCCAGAAGAGATTATGCAATGCTCTCCACAAGTGGCCAATTTTAAAGAAACGATAAAATTTCTACAGAAAACGTGATATCACAAAGTTAATGTGATCCAAGCTTCCAGAACAATCGTCTGCAAACTATGACATGTCATATTTTCGCGTCCACCAATAGTAACGGCATGACTGTAACCAGTCGTGAGTGTCCCGATTGTTCTGGTATCGTTGATTCACCAACTGCCAACCATGAGATCCCTCGTTGATTCACACAGTTGAAAAACATAGTGTGATTGGTGCAGCACATTGTCTAACCAGTTGCTTTATATATTTCTATCTATAAAAATACTTGTGACTCAGATTAAAGTCTTAACTGTATCCACATTTTGACGTCATCTATCTCTACTGCGTTGAGGATAGCTCTGTGTTAGAAAAAGTGTGGTATTTTTTTTGCTGTTTCTGCGAGTTCGATTATTAAAGCCAATCATCTAAGTCCCTACAGTGACCGTTTTTACCAAGTCATCCTTCAAAAGTGATCATCACCATGACAGCTACGATCACTTTTCTTACTGTATTTCATGCATGTTCGTGATGTCAAGTTCGTAAAACTTGATAGACGCTGTCTCAGTTAGGGTTGTTGTGGACGGTCTGAACAATTACGAAGCGTTATCACAGAAGTGGGTGTATACTCGCGATCCACATACACCAAGCGATCCAGTAAACCACCACTCAATTTTTCTTTAGTCGGGCTCAAACCTCTGTTTGGTCCTGTAAATTGAAGCCTCGAAATATGGCCTGGAACAGACTACCAGCTGTCCTCATCGTAGATCATCCAACTCGGGTAAATAACGTATTGTCCTATCTTGTGCTCTTCAATGGAACTTGTGACTGTATGAATGTTCCACTAATGTGTAAAAATTGATTGTAGTGGATATCACTCTCGGTAAATCGCATGCAAAATGACTATGCTAGTTTTGTACGCATTTTCTTTCAAATTACCATTGTCTCTTGAGCAATCGAACCGTGGTTGTCTTTTCGGCAGTCAAAACTCCGTCGCCCCAGGAGCAAAGTTATTAGTTATCAATAAGTGAGTAGTACCTCGTAATGAAGGTACTTCAGAATACGACTGGAATATTGCACACCAAATTGAACTAGGATGGGTTGCCTTGGACTGTACGAAGTTTAACCAATCGGACTAGTCACTGAGATTACGGAAGCCTGGTCAAACATGGTGCAAATTATACAAAACAAAGAAGTGGCTAGATAACTCACATGGTTAGCGGTCGTCATTGTACCACTCTCTCTCTCCGACTGGAATGTGATCGAACAGGAACGCACTACACCTGTACAACGCACATAGTTGGTGGAATATCTCTGTTATTCTAACTGACCATTGATCAACCTTCCTCTGTTATAGTGTACGCTACTCCTACTAAAACCATAACAGAGGAAGGTTGTTCAATGGTCAGTTAGAATAACTGAGATATTCCACCAACTATGTGCGTTGTACAGGTGTAGTGCGTTCCTGTTCGAGTTTGGTGTTATAGTGTACACTACTCCTACTAAAACCATAATACCAAACTTGACCTGTATGAAACTAAACCTTTCTGCTGACTGAACACAGGAACAAACCTCTTAATGCATGTCAGAAGATATACTGCTGATTGCCCGGGGTTGTAAGCTGGCTCGTCATGAGAGGCATTCAGTCGCATTTCTCAATGGTCGACGTCTACATGGGGATGCTAAGTGTCAACCCGACTTGAATTATACGTCAGGCACATAAAACGAAGAATGCACGGAAATTCTGGTCGGTATTGGCGACATAAATGAACATAACGTCATGAAGTGGAAATCGGTTTTAGATTCAACCATGTCGAAGTGCAAGCTTGGAGGAATCTTACTTTCCTCCAAAAAAGTCTGCACACTGATCGCCAGCGAAGATATGGCACAGGGATCTGAATGGTTAGTGTTGTATTCGTATTCGGGTGCAGTTAACAGCAAGCCTTACAGGCTATAACAGGGGCAGAGAGAACAGGTGACTCAGGCGAAGTACACACCATATTGTCCCGTTTACAAGCATTAGCGTCATTCTTAAAGGCATGGATAAATGAGACGTTGGTCGTTGAAGGCGCGACCAATCAGAACGTAGCTTGAGTCCTAACACGAGTGTGAAACACAAAGACGGCCTTGATGCGTACACAAAAGTTAGTGCCATCTCGGAATTACATATACCATCGATAAAATTTCTTTCTGCGTCTGAAAGTACCTCCCACTCATCCTGCACAACAACCTGAGAAGACATATGACCTGGAAACAGTTTTCTCTAGAACATCGCCCCTTCCGTCCCAGATACATCCGTGCTTAACGATATGTGTTGGATGGCCTGTACGGTACTAGCATCGGATCAGTATGCTAACACGTAGAACCGTCTCACTCGCAGGAGTTCATATACTGCCGTCCACCATCTGAGCAGTAAGAAGTAGTAGGGCTGTTGTGGTGAAGTTCGGAATAACGTGGCAATAGCACTACAGAGCACAGGCTTTACCGGGGTTTAAGAGTTACCCAGCTGGTCAACAGTTAATACCGGGTTGGGTCTGGCGAAAATCAATCAAGTAAAATGGTGAATCTGAGGAATTTCTAATGGGTGACCTGGAAGACACCTACTATTGGTCTGATGGACAGGTTGGCTCTCACAAAGCTTTAAAGTACTGCTACCGCCGTTTGTCATCTTGTCAATGATGATTACTGCACATATTTCCAAGATGATCAATCTAGAATACGGGCAGTAACAAGTTGCGATACTTCCGCCGACACATGTTACTCGAAAAGGAGTAAATTGTATTGACGGAACTCTCTTAGTGCAGTGGTCGTCACTAATGGATTCGACCCGAGCCTCAAGGAAGTTTGAAGATGAATGGTGGAAAGATGGATTTTGAAACAATTCGACCAATATACATTGACTTCATACAATCCACCGATGCTAGTGTGATTGTTGCTCATCGTTGTGGCTTCATTCGAAAGTCGAAGATTTGCCATCTCTTTTCATTACCGTCGTGACACAGTAGACCACAGTGACGAATTCTTTAGGGTGGTATTGCCTTCTTTCTCCAGCTGGTCGAAGGTGCAACAAGCCTTGCCGCCGAAACCATATGGTAAGATCCTGCGCTTCAATAAACCCAGCTCACCATCTATTTCCGACTTTGTTGAGGTCGCATTCATGCCACCTGTATTGGAAGAGCAACGAAAGATCTACTGACGAAGCTTGGACTACATCACTCCCGCCTTCACCCTATCACCAGTGTTTAGAGGAAAGAAACATCTCATTGTCTTTGTGCCGTCAATTCCAGAATAGTCGGACTAATCCCCGAGATCAGGAAGCAGGAGCGCGTCATCGCCCTCTCGTTAAATCGTATTCACAATGTGATCTCGTCAAACAGTTCCAGACGGTGGCCAGTTACGTCATGAATCTTGATATTCCTCTGATTCACATTGGCCTGTGGGCTTATAAAACCCATGAGAGTCTACAGGGTGACTGACTCTCTACTTCCCACATCAACGATGAACTGACGCTGAGTATCAAAGGTCACCTTTAGTGTACAATATGGGCTGGTATTTGTGCTACGACCCGCACCTTTGCTACCGGTGAGGTAACGCTTGATACAATTACAAATTTTTCTGCTGAGCATTTTTTTGTTGCACACATGATGATCAACATTTTCGTAATTGCACGTGAATCGGAGTTGGGTTTTGTCGCAATACGTAGATCGAGTGATTAACTTCATGGCAGGGAATTCATTCTACAACATTGAAGTATCCTTGAAAAAAAATTTGATCCCATCCGCGCAGTGGATTTTTCCAGATGGTCCTCTTGAGTACGACGGTGATTCTTTCCATGGTGGCTGCCATTATATCATTCATATCCGAGCAAATCTTACGGGCATCCGGAGACAATAAATCACGTCTCATTCAAATCTTCTGCTTCAAGTCTGTGCTCTTAATGTCAAATATCAATTGATATCCCATGTTCTTTCTAGTTTGTGCCTGAAGTTGCAGAGGGTAGCCTGCTTCACTAGCTGTATGACCAGACCTCGACAAACGGTAGTGGGGCTGATCACCAACGTACTGCACTTCGCTCGCTGCGTTGTCCTGGATTCTATCGACAATACTTAAAGTGGAAGCGTCTATAATTCCCCATAAGAAATTTCGGATGGCCACTTTGGGAACGCGAGGTTTTTAACAAAAACGAGAGGTCCTTTCCATTGACAGTCTGGAAGTAGGCAGGTCGATTGTTCGATTTGACACGTTTCCTTATACCGTACGACAGCTTGAAATGTTCGACTTACTTGTCAGTCTCAGCAGTGTTGTTCCGCAAATTCAACTAGCCGGTAGCTGGCAACTCCTCCACGATGTCAGTGTGTCGTTTTATGCTTTGCAGTACGATCGAAGCATTACATATCGAGGTGTACCCGGCTCATTTAAACACTCAGTCATAGCAACCATCAGCTTGACCAGGTTTGAACGTGACTGAGGTAATCGGAACGGAGGTAATTAGAGGGTAGGCACCTACTGCATGTGCGTCAATACCGCCTGTGTGCCCCACACTCGTCTGAGACTCAAACTGCGTTCTGATTGGCCGCGCCTTCAACGAACAACGGCGCATTCGCCCACGCACATTTGAATGAGGCTACGGCTTGGAAACGGGACAATATAGTACGCACTTCTGAGTCACCTGTTCACTCTACCGTTGTTATGGCCTGTAAGGCTTAGTGTTGATTTCACCCGAATAAGAATACAAAACTGTCGTAGCTTTAAACGAACACTTCCGATGATTTTTTATCTCCCACCTCCGGACCCCTACAATGGGGGACAAGTGGGTGTGCGCAAGAACCTCGTCCACTAACAGTTTAATACGCCTTTCCTGAATAGCAATCGAAACGTAGTCCCAACAAGCATCAAACTACAGAACACAATGGGGTTTGGAAACAAACCGTATATTTCCAACAATGTTTGGAAATATGAGTAGTTAGCTCTAGCCTAGTCTGGGAACAACGGCAACAACCAAGAAGAGAGAGAAAAGAAGCGCGAGATGGGCTACCACCCACTCGACGGTGCTCACGTGCGCTAGGCGAAAAATGCGTGGAACCTCCGAGTGCGTTAAACAACGCTCGAAAGGGTTTGGGTTAAACGACCTTGGAGAATGGAATAGTAAATGAGTCGTTAGGGAAAGGGCAAGTAATCGCTGCATGCAATCAGTTACATGACTGAAGAAAGTGGCACTTGGTTCATTTCATGCCTTCTATGGCAGGCGTGCACAGAATCATGCGTGCAGAACAAACAATCGGGAAAACGTGGTTGCAGTCGGGATCCTTAGAGAAAGCTACACGACCACTGGTCACTACACTACTGACGTGATGCTGTCATACAGCCAACCGAAAGTTACTGGACTCAGTGGAAAACTGCATTTTCGAATTACTTGGGTTTACTACCGTGTGATACCACTTACAGTAAAAGCTTGAAGTTAAAACTGCTTCGTCATTTGCTGCTCAATGAAGGACAACGTCATTTCGACGCATTTGACTTGCAGTCAGAAATTTCGTCAAATGATACTCTCGTCATACTTGATATAAGCATGGGAGGTGCAGAACGAACGTATTCACAGAAAGTCTTGAGTTTTGCCAGTTGAGACAGGACACACTGGAACCGCTGGAGCAGTCGATATCCCGTCTTACCCGAAGCGGTCCCACCATGTGATTATTCGAGCATCCCAAGGGATAATCTCGAAGGATTTATGCTGACGCAGCAACTCATCACCGGGATAAAAGATAGTCGCATCCGTAAGACACTACTTACCGAGGATACGACGAAGTTATCCTGAGATCGAGCTGTTAGCCTTGTCAGGATTAAGTCGTCAGCAGTTGAACACTCTAGTGTTCAGTGGAGAAACGGACAGTCTTGACATCAGCTAGATATAGCATTACTTTTCACACCGTTGACAACTTCTCCAGTGTGTTGTTGTAGCAGTAGCCGACATAAAGCAGACTCAGACATGTCCAGCTCGAGAACTCGACTGTAAGAGTTGCGGTAAACAAGGACATTTTGCTCGGTGCTACAGATTCCACCAAGTGGCACAAGTGAACCAAGGTACCCCTGGTGACGACTCGCCA
>LUCH01010759.1:13435-27594 GCA_013368495.1 Paragonimus heterotremus
GAGGCGTTCTGGGACCACTGTTCTTCCTCATGTATATAAATGACGTATGCGATGTTAGTAAACATGGCAATTCCTTTCTGGTTGCTGACAATATCAAAATCGTCTACACATCCCGACAACCCAGCAACCTAGTCTTCTGTCTACGATACGACCTAGCATCATTGGAGTCGTGGTGTAAAACGTGGCTGATGACGTTCTCAACAAGCAAACCGAACATTATCACTTATGATTGCCAAATACCCAATGAGTTTGTCTCACCAGATGGTCATCATACTGGCACCGCCACATCCGTTCGAGACCTGGGGGTATGGTATTCAAACTCCTTCAATTTCTCTAAACAAGTACGCTTTCAGATGGCAGAAACTAAAAGGGCAATAGGCTATATCAAAAAGACATTCGGTCTACCGGATCCGAAGCTGTCTGTTTACAAAATGTGTGCTCGACCTCACCTCGAGTGTCGCACCTTCATTTACTGCCATCTACGCGAATCCTTGCGTTAGAGAATCTTCAACGATCATTTACCAAAAGCTTATTAGGACATTCATCCTCACTCACTTATAGTGAACATTGTCAAACACCTGGTATTGATACACTTTGGTCGCGAAAACTAAAACTGAACCTTACGCTTCTGTATAAACTGGTACACTCGGACGCCATCACTACAGCATTCGCCGTTCATTTCCAACATATCTTTCCTTGTGGTCTAAGAAATGAATGTTGCACTTTATCAACCTTGCTAACTCGAAAAATAATGCGCTCCAACTTCTTTATTATAAAACATTCTTATATTTGAAATGGACATCCGAATGAAATCTGAGCCAGTAACAGCATTCAGCGTTTCAAAAAGAGCTTGGGCAGCTACCTTACATCATCAAACATAATATTTACCTTCAAACTTCGCGTATTTTCTGACGATCTTTTGGAATGTGTTCCGGAGAACATTTAGCCGTCGGCAGCATATAACGTATGTACCCGTCTTTACTATCAGGCTCCCACTGAGAACAGCTTGCCTGAAACTGTTCACTGCATCTCCACCGTTTACTCACGCCCCGTCTAACAGTTGATTCATTGCGTACTCACCAGACCACTTCGTTTCATTTCTGTGCGTTAACTTGCACGCATGGCTCCGTGTTGGACAATATAAAACTGAAGCTCATAGTGAACTTAGTAGAATAACCTTATATAGAGTTGTGCTTAGAACGAAAACAGAAAGAAAACACGAAATTACTACTCACATATACACTTTCCCGCACATTATATATATGTCCTGGTAAATCATCGGGCTACAGTCAATAGTATCCGGTATTGACGGCTTATTTGAGTGGCATACAAAAACTGTCCACAGGAAATCGTGAAAAAATTTTTCTTCCTGTTCACCTTACATAATCGCATTGAAACCCCAATTCACATCCTGTGCTGTCTCCCTTGACTCAAATCCTCTTCATTAACCACCTGGCAATTATTGTGCTATGAAATATAGATTCCTGCTTAAACATTGGCCATATAAAACAAACCAACGTCAAAACTTCGTACGGAGTTTTGATTATCAAGTGGTAATCATCCTAGAAATAGCTGCCGGTTACCTACTTACCGCGAAATACTATAACAACTGCCTGCCAATATTATACACTTTATTGAAGAAACAAAGATGTAAATATCGCGTAAGGTTTTTGTTAAGAAAATGTTCTGTATACATCATTTGTCATGTTACTTGTTTTATGAGCACAATTCCTTTTTTCACCAGTATTTTGGCTTTTTTGTCAAGCGGACAGTTAGGTGTAATCGCAGTGTAACAAGGTCGTGTCCACAGCGAAAGGGTTTCCAACTACGTTTTTCCGGTCAATCACACGCAGGGGTTGTGCGGTCTAATAGCAGCTCAGTAAACACATGTTTAAGTCAGCTGTTCTTACCGGTATTTTCCCGGTTATTAACCTGTCGCATACCCTCACCCCAATTGCAACCCCTACTCTCCACGTAGCCTTAAACCTAACCAACCGTTAGAATAGGGCCTTCCTCAAAATGCCGTTGAAAGGAAATGATCGCGTATAATTCAGACAAATAACACGTATTAAGCGAAATTATTTATACATGTATAAAGTGTGAAACGTTAATTCGTATCAAGATCAAAAGCATTTTTTTCGTCGAGATCCACGATCTGTTTGTTTTCCTGGAAAAGTAAGAATACCGTCATGTTAATGCACGCACACCTGACTGACTTTCTTACTGAGTGTTGCGCCGGCACGTTGTGCAGACCGTTTATCCCTTGCTCAATGTAATCACCCTTTACAGTATTCAGTAAGCGTGCTGTCAAAAGTGGTAGAGCATTCCATCCTCTAGTGTACCTGCCCTATGCACGCTACAAATTAAGGCAATATGGCGGGTGTTACCTAGTAACCAGGCCTACAACAGTGTGCGTTTGAATGCAAGCTTCTGATGTGCACAGAAATAGGTTATTTGTCCGGTAACTGCCACAGTCATTAGTCGTTATTCCATATTCCTAGGTAAAACTTCAACACTGGAGGCACTGATACCCCGGAAATTACCAGCCTGGAAGATCATTAACCACTGACTAATTGTTATGAGCGCAAGAGACGTTTGGCCTGAGGTTCTGATCGTTGCACAAACTCCTGTATAAGTCATGTCAAATATCAAACCACAAACGCGTACACTCACTTGCACGTCAGACATGCATTCACATACATCATTGTCATTCGCCTTGGTGGAACTTCTGCCATAGCAAAATTTTATTTTTGTCTGTCGTCTTCTTGGCGTTCGGAGCTTGCTCTTTTGTTCCTGAATGTCGTCTGTGGGTAATATACTATTCGTGAGTAGTATACTACTCACAACGAAACTGCCTGTCATACAGCATTAATCTTCGCACTCACTACTGCGAAATGAAACTTTGAATTCAACATTTTCTTATCAATTTCCTGTTACTGTGTTACTGACGACACCGGTAGCGGAAAAGATGGTGTATGTTTGTTCGCTAGTCGTGTTATTTCTGATGTCATCCGTTCCATGATAGCACGTAATATGTTCATTTGTGCATTGATACAGTGAAATTGCTTTAATGGGATGCATAAGGTGCAAAATACACTTTATCACCGTTTAAAGCAGTAAGAAAAGATGAACATAACTCTTGTAAATCGGTCTTAATGACCGTTTCTTCTAAACCGCTCCCGGCAAGTAATGGAAATCGAATTAATGTCTTCCCACTGGTGCCGTTATGGATTATTGTCTGTGCACCGTATATTATGCAGCCGATGGGTTTTTGATGTTACTTGCTGCACGATGAACCTGAATACCTGGCAGCAGTAGATCCACATTTCCTTTCTGCACTGAGGTAATCATCACTGTCACCACCCGAAAGTCCAGGTTGTTTACTGGTAACATGTTAACCAACTGGAAGGATCAACCTACATTGGACGTTTTAGGGATAAACCCTTGTTCATTGTGTCCTCACTAGAAGGTGCCGCACTTTCATTTTCCCAGCTTCTTCAAACTCAACTGCACTGAAATGTTAGTACGGTTGATGTAAAGTAGCCTCACTCCTGGTAAACAGTATGGCAGCTGCCAACTTCGGGTCATCTGATTTTAGCTGGAAGTGGTTCTGTGCATGTCTGTAGAGCGCAGTTCTAGGAAGTCGTGGAATGACCGCTGTTGTTCGGGCAGCATCAAACCAGCTGCTGCTGATGACGGCAACGTTGGCCCCAGTTTTTATGACATAGTAACACTTTCCTACGTTTATATCTAAAAATGAACAGCCTTTCGCTAGTTGTGAGTAACACTGTTCACGTGAGCAGAAGAAGAATGTAAAAACACGTTTCACTGGTTCATGTTTCTTAATGTTTTGTGAAACGTGTGTAAAAGTGGAATGGGTGGCAACGAAAAAAGAACACATTTGCAAAGTACATCAGAAAAAGTACACGATGAAACTGCTCGTTGGCGTCAATTACCTGAAATACGTACAATATAGACGATATTATGCCATGCAACCAGAAGTCAGCATAAGTTTGAAAACGTTTACAATATAGAGTAGGTTGATTTGGGTCAACATTGTCATTGTCGACAATGAGGTGGAGTAGATTGTATCGAATGATTGCATTATTGGGAATAGTACTTTAAATAAATGAAGCGTTAAGGCGTAACCTTCGTTTCTTGCTTTCCTTGCTGTGGGCTTTATAATGCGACAACCGATAAGTCTCAGTCACCTTCGCCATAGTACACTCTTCTTTTCACCTACGGCACAACTGGGCCACAGGATTACGGGGTGAGTGTAGCATACTTTTAACGTGGTAAATGTACGACTGAAAGAGGAAGGCAGAGACCCTGTCAAGTTTGCCGTGAAGTGCGACATCTTCCGCTAAGTGTACCGACGAATGAGTGTTGTATGTCACTTCCCCTGCCCCCTATATATATATATATATATATATATATATATATATATGTAATAATTCATCCACCAACTTAAGCAGACAATAGTTTCCGTAATCAAACAAAGACCTACTGAAACCTGGATGAGCAAGGACACAGATGTCGATGGGTAAGTCCAGAAGATCAATGTAGTTCTTCTGAGGTATGCTTCCCTTCAACACACACAGTCCGATGTACAATAGGAACTCCTTAAACTCACAAGCTTTCCAATTTTTGAATTCTGACCATCCTCGACATACTCTTGGGAAGTTGTGTTTGAGTAGATGAGAGCAGGCGGTAATCTTCACGTCAGCGTTTTCAACAGTGGCAATCCTCCAACGCATGCCTTTTTTATAAGGGGATTCCAGCCATAGTGACACTAATACAAACGGAGTGCATGCAATCGTAAGGTAAATGGTGAATCATGTCCAACGAAAAGACCACAAACGGAGATTGCTTGTTCTTTCTGGCACACCAGAAGGATTTGTCTGTGCGGTTGGGACAGTCTGTTAGAACATAAGTGACTTTGTGGTCACTTTTTGCGTACAGCGATCACAACTGGCTTATCCGGTATGCTCTGGCTTTTTTTTTACAAAAGCCCTACCTGATTCGCAAATAATGTTGCCGATAAACAACTTCTTTTTAGATTCTAGGTTATTGACGATAACTCCGTGTGATGTCAGAGTACACAGTTCAGAGACCAAATCGAACAAACATTCGTTCACATTCCAAGGTTTGTTGCGACCAGCAGAAACACCAACCATGAAAGGGGTGGTTGTCAAGAGCTTAACTAATCTATAAAGTACAGGCCATAACTACGACTTCGACGACTTGAAAGGGCTAACGCCATCAATGTGCACCTGGATGGCTACCCCATTAGTGTTCCTCAGTGATGTATCGTATGACAAGCGTAACAGTGCTGTTTGCAAGTCGAAATGAGCATAATTTCCACCAGATATCAATTTCGAGGGTGTGGTGACCAGCGATCGTGTGGCTTCTTTGAGGATCTCAGTTGCAACTGTGTTTTCCCGTTTGTTTATTCTGTACGCATGACTCTGTGTACGTCTGCTACAGTGGGCCTGATATGAACTCAGTGCCACTTTCTACACTCGTGCAACTAACTGCACGCAGCGAATGCTTGCTCCTTTCCTAACGACTCATCTATTGTTTCATTCTTACAGATCGTTTGATCCTGACCTAGTCGAGTGTTGTTTAACGCACTCGATGGTTCCATGCACTTTTCGCTTGGCACGAGTTTGAGTGACGCCGAGTGGGCTGTGACCCATCTCGCACTTCTTTTGTTTCTCCTCTTGGTTGCCGCCGTTGGTCCCAGACTAGGCTAGAGATAACTACTTATCATATTTCCGAACATTACTGGGAATATACGGTTTGTTTCCAAACCCTGCTGCGTTCTCTAGTTCGATGCCTGTTGGGACTAGGGTTTGACTGCTCTTCAGGAAAGGCGTTTTAACTTGTTAGTGGACGAGGGTGTAGCGCATACCCACTTATCCAGCCAGGGGTGTACTCAACAAAGAACAGACGTTAGCTGGCAAAGACCTCGCCAAAGGGTTGATTATTCGCAACAGCGCTGTCTGCTCTCCCTGGAATATCTTATTTTGGTACCCAATATTCAAACACTGTTCCACATTCCCTGAGTCGCACGCGATCGATGAACTGCTAGCACCTGCTTCCTTGTAACCAACGTCACCTAAAAAGTAAATAACACATGGAAAAACTGCTACTCTTTCTTCGTACTGACGTAAGGATATCATCTGCAAATCGGTCACTGGAATCCACCGCTAGCGCGCATCGCCGTTTCCAAAGATTGACAATACTCTTCGATGGCAATTATATTGAATTCCACAGATTTTCAGCTAGCTGCAAGGAGCAATAAGACGGTAGACGTGAACTCAAATTAAACACGTAAACATAAATGTAAAAAATCATTTTTTTTATAGAAAAATCGCACTGCTATATCGGGTGCAACCAGTGTGTGTAAAGGGTTTCGATTGGACAAAAACATCGATACGAAGTCAACCAAGAATTCACAGAAGACTACGGCCAATCAGCGTCGACAGCGCGAGCAGACTGGTGTGCCAGCGCGGGGACCAATCAGGATGGCACGCTGCTCCAGCATCGGATTTCGTCATAACGAGTATCGGGGTAAAACAAGTTGTTTAAGTGCGTCACGCGTTGAAACAAACGAGCTGCAGACGGAGTGGAGGCGACCAATGGGAAAGCTGAGGCGTCAGTATCAATTGTACTTCTCCATTTTACTGATGCGTCTTGTCTATAAAATAACCAATGGAAATTAACAAACTGAGATTTGCTCTGTGCCACGAAGACTGATTTCTGCTTTCGTTTCGACAGGTAGCGATTTTTAACAATGTGCACTGAATTTGTTCACTGAGACGAGCTGTCTACGTAAGCATATCCAAATATACCATATAAACAGTTATTTATGTGTGCATAGATATTATGTTGATGCACAGGAGAACATGCCCTAAAAAGGACAAACGTACAACCGGCAGCTCACCTCGATACTGCGATCCTTTGGGTTTGCCACTAACCGGTGCGAGTGTAGCGACCTGGAGATTTCACTGGCCTGCCTGCGGTATGATGTGTAAAGTAGTTCCAAAACTCATAGTTGCATATTGTACCTAGGCTATTAAGAAAGTTTGCATGATGCATATTGTCCGATTGTTTGTCTGCACGCCATGTGGCTGCAGCGCGAACCCGAACGCACATGTGTGTCACACTCTTCCGAGTTAATCGCTCGTCGACGGCCAGTCTCTAGCCTCTCTAGCTGATTTATGTGTCAGTGCCATTTCTAGCGTTATAAGGGACCTTTTGTATATTTTGTTTAATAAATATTCGGTCCCCTCTCGAAGGCCTTCTTTACATTTCGCGTCTAGTCAACTCGTACCTCGGAAAACGACTTAGTGCGTCGTGCACTAAACACGTATCGATCAGAGGCAATCCCCGTCAAAAGCTTTACCAGCTTACGAATGAACGCCTCAGTTGACCCCGGTCACAACTACGCCATACGGCCCAACTGATCCATCCAGTCGACAGAACACAGCACTCAGCACCACTATGTTTTGTATGGTAATCACGTAGAAACATGAGTGGACAGCTCCGTGACATCAAGCAGCAGCCGTGCGTAGGTGGTAGCAATCAGACGATCACAACCCACAAGCATATTGACCCTAATTTTACCCTTTTTACGCGGAATTTTCCGCTGATTTTGTCCACAGGGTGTGATCGCCCCACATTTTCGCATTTACCACATGAGGTTGCATTCATTTTCTTACTTCCAAAAACATCCGTTGAGCGAGGGAAATTTTCATGATGAATAGCTGCTAGAAACTCCGTACTCACCGAATAGTGGGAAGTTGTCAAATTTATGACGTTTCCGAGCAATCTACGAAGTCTTGCACTGGAGTCTCCTCACTTATTCATCGGGCCTCAGAACATTCCATCTTCGCTCACCCATACCGAATTACTTAAACATTTTTTCGGCTAAAGTTGCGTCCAATAACGGCGAGGACTTTCCAAGACGTACTTGCACGTATTTCCTGGCGTAACCTTGAAGTATTTGTATAGCGGGAAGTCGAAATCAGCACGACGTACGCCATTTTGTTTCGATTGTCTTACCTGCTCATTTCCCATTTCTTACAGAGCACAATGTCACCGTCTTGACAATTGATCAAACACTAGAAGACTCTCGTGAAAAAGACTAATCAGTATGTATCCTTTTATTCCTTAACCTGTATGTTAGGTGTCACGCGTTACATAAGCATTCCTAACTGAATTCCGCCTTCTGCCTTTTCGCTTGCCTGTTACATTTGAAAACTCGGTTTTTATATAACCTTGTAAAAAGTGAATTAACGTATCATTCCATTTTTGAATTGAGTCTGTGAAACAAACGAATTATCTTCTTTCCTGGTGCGTCTATCAAATATTTGTAAACTGCAACCGTTTTCTGTTCGATTACAGTTTCTTTTGCTGGTAGATTTCAGACTTGTCTTATTATGTAACCATTTGTTGTTTTGTGAAGTTAACATTATTATTATTTCCATAGTAGGTAGGTGCGTAACTATTGTTGAGAGGAAGGGAAAGCATAAGTGGGTAATAAAGTCTTTTTCAACATCCGAGAAATCTTAAACTCCCTCCGTCGTAAAAGTTATCTTATTAGTGCCACCGTATCTATTCGCGTTACTTTGTACACGGAAGTTGGCTGGAAACCACTGGCAACAAAGTTAGTGTGTTGGCGTGGTCATCTCAGCTTTACGCCAGGTTGGATGATGAATCAGCTTCATCAACACTGCGGTTTAGCCATTACTTTGGGGAAAGCCGCCCAACAAATCCGACACCCGTTTGAATTTTGAATACCGACTGGAGTTTCCGCGACCATTCGTCTTCTCTGGTGGCTGGCATGCAATTGTGTTGAAGGTTCTGTCACGCCCACCACCCTAGCGTTTACACTTGTTGCATTGACGTCTGTTCGTTGTCCGGTGAGTGAATGATCAAATAAAATTTGCTCACAGACTCACCGTCTTTTCATTACTACTTCTGAATCATGTAAACATAAGGTTGTGGAGACTTCGGGCGTACGAAGTAAAGAGCGAGGAATTGCTTCGCGATGCAAGCTTCTATTATTGTTAACTACATGCAGTAAAAAGAAAAATGAGGACAAATTCAGGATTACACTTCAAAAGAAAAGCAACTTTGCTACGACGTAGCAAAAAAAAAGACGTGAGCACCAAACGAAATTTAGCGGTTGGAATTCTACCCGCTTATAGGTGACTGTGACGGTTCTGGAAATACAGAAATAAGGTGGCTGACTTGGTTCAGCACCGGAGCTATTTTCTAGGCAGTAGTAATGAGGCAACACGTTGGCCAACGAAATCGCAATGTAATCTGTATCTGTAAACTGTAATAATTTGTGTAGTAAAACAACAATAGCACACAAGGTTCCGTTATGAACCACAATCACTACAGTGACGTTATTTTTATATGTACCATCTTGGTTTCGACTTGCCACCCATCCAGTTTGATGTTCATCATGATTCGCCATGGTGCGCAAGGAGAAACCTCGAAAAGCAGAGGTTTTACATGAACGATTGCAATATGTCGTGATACTGGTTCCTAGGTTCGTACGCCCAATGTTTCCCCGGCCGTTTGTTAACGCGTACCGGAGGTCATAATGAGAAGACAGTGAATGTGCAAACAAACTTCATTTTTTGACTTGCTCACCGTCCACAAGCAGATTCCAACGCAATAGTTAAAGGCGTTAGAGAGTTGAACGTTAGAGGACCATAAGCAAAACCGCACGACGGCCGCCACATAGGACGCACGTCGACGGAAAGTTCAGTCGACCTTCAGAAATCAAACAAGCGTCAGACTGGTTCAGCGGGGTTCCCAACGGAAATGGATAGAACATTATTATCTTAATGAGTGTAGCCTACAGTAGTGAAGACAGCGCAGATTTACCATACAGCCACGAACGAAGCTGCAATACACATGCCGTTAGTGATTTGTAATAAATCCACCTTCACACGATAATGTGAACAGGGACGGTGGTACTGATAAGACCGCTCTTACGTCGCAGAGAGTTTAGGCTTTTGGGGAGGTCGAAGGTGGTCTCACCACATCAACCCTCCAGAAGGGTGACTAATATAGAAGGCCGTCTACCTATAAGTTTTAACCCTGGGCAAAGGCTGCTGTCTTACTGGCCAGCCGCGCGCGAATCATCAGCCTGAAAACGCCTACTGAGGACGTGACAGGGTTGTGATTTCCTTATTGGGTAGGGGCACATTGCTATGGCGTCCAATGTCGCTCTCCTTGGGCCCAGCAACTGCTGCTGTGCATCGCGTTAGACCTAGAAATGATGAAAGATGAAGTACCTGAACGTTAGAGGAGAAGGCAAATACCCACCGTTGCATGTGTCCTGCAGCGCCTGAGGATATTTATAGTTATGTGCAGGTTTCTCCCGTGCAAAACGAGCCGGAAAATTGTGCCTACGAAAAACTGTTAGTTGCTGACCGACATGAACATAAATCACCACATTGAATTATCGTGGATTCAACGAAAATGACCGCGAGTCTTGAAGTATTTGTCTTAACCGACCGTTAATTGGTTTATCATTCATTTGGCGCCAAGATTGCGAATAATAATGGTGGGTGTTATGATGGTGCATATGCGCTTTTGTTTGAAGTGGCCTTTCATGTTCTAGTGATAGTTATCCGTCCTCTGTTGATAAATGGTGTATTGTGTATAAATTTGGTTTTAGGTGATGAATTGTCTACAGGGATTCAAAGATGCATTCAAGGATCGAGAATTTTATATCTTCAAAAGTTTCGAAGGCTGTTTGGAAAAATACATGAAGGACCACAATGCCTTGTACGTGTTTGGTTAGGGCAAAAAATCAAGCAGTGGACCCTTAAAGTATGATGATATGTGTGTGCGTGCTGCTGAGGTTACGTGGATGTATCAAATACAAACCTCGTAGGAGCAAAAGCCGCGGATTACGACGTGTTTTGTGAGTTGATTCGACTTATTTTCCATTGCACAGTTCTCGTGATGCATGCTGTCAATCATGCTTCAACGTCGTTAGGAGGAAAGCCATGTTGGTTATTGGCTCTTTTACGTTACAACACAACCACGAACTGCCTTCTTGTACGACGCGCACCCAACTGATCGTCGGTTCTCCGCAAGTGAGGTGAGCGGCTCCAGGCATTTGTTCCGACACAACACTCCAATTGCGAATCTGATGCAGTATGCTGCGGATGTTTACTGCAGGTATATGACGACAATAGATATTTGCAACATCCGTCATCGGTTGAAACCTCCGACAATAAGTTAGTAACTTTGTGTACATTTATGTTGCAGAAAATTTGCCCCAAATTCTTGATCATATGGAAGAGAGTGGCATATTACGTGTCATCAAAAACGACAATAATAAATATACGCACCTATGTTTTGTACGGAAGCAGCGGGTGCAGTTGTTCAGACGTTTTCATGATGTGATCACTTTCGATGCCACGCATGGAACCGACCGTCACAAGTAGGTCCTCTACCAGTTGACATTTGCGGTTGTAGCTTGAAGCTATATCAGTTTCTCGTCACAGACGGGAAGGGCCATGGATGACCCGTGATGTATGGCTGTGTTCGGAGTGAAAAGTACGTTTCCAGGCGTCGTGTGGTTGAAACGTTTCGTGATGTGATAGGTGACCGCCTACCTGTGAGAAGGTTTGTGATAGACGAAACGGCGGCCCAAATGCCAGCAGCGCGAGGCGTGTTTTGATGCGAAATAATGTTATGTTGTTTCCTTGTTCGAGATGCGATGAGGAAGCGCGCGGGTTGGTGTAATAATAGTAATATATTTCTCCACGAATTTGTGAGAAACACGATAAGATGTGCGCGATCATGATAGATAATGCGGTACAAAGCAACGAATGATATAAAAGAAAAATTAAACCTGCCAGCAAGAGAAGACCTGTAGAGATTTCCTTATTTTTATTTGCAAACGGGTCACATTTGGTGTACGCACCAGGAAAAAACATAGTTCGCTTATTACACAGATTCGGCCCAAAAGATGAGATGTTATAATAATTTACCTTTCACAAGGTTAGGTGAAGACGACGTTTCAAATATTTCAAGGTTACGCCGGGAAATACGTCTGTGTAACGTGCAGTCGAAACCAGCGAGCGCGCACAGGTTGAAGTTGAATCGGGTAATGGGGTGTGCTGCTGTGTTCTCGACGCCATCTTAGTTTTCGCTTGTGTTAGACGTATGCATGGCTTACTGGGCCTTTGGCTCATGCTTGTTTTCTCGTTGTTTCCTTTTACAGGACTTGCCCTACCAGCACATCCGCCCTTCACCCCACCAATTTGGTGGTGCTCACGGTGGGGTCTGCACCCAGATCATTTCGTCACCCCACCGTTTTACAAGTGGGGTGACAGTGGGGTAAGCAGCCACCCACCCCATCGCCAGCACCACCGCTGCCCCATCCCGAACCCACCAAGTAGTCGCTCACTCCACCGCCAACCCACCATGACCCCACCGCCACCCCACTCTTACCCCACCACAACCCACCCTCACCCCACTGCACGGAAATACCCCCATCGTTGCTCGTTTATCGTGGAAACCTAGTGTAACTGTACTAAAAACACTAAAAAGTGAAAGCAATTTATCACAGCCGTAAAATCCACCGTGACCGATGGATTGTTTTACAAAAGACCTGGCAGGTTTATCACAAATAATAGAGACAATGGAGAGCTTTACAGGGAAATCACAGTTGTTCAGCTCGAAGTCTTTAGTTAACAACTCTTTCAGTTCTGAAATAACATCTAGCAAAAGCTCCTCTATATGCGAGGGCTTACCGGGTCCACCGAAAATATAAACAATGGATGGGGAAGTCAAGGTTAGATCGATAACGCAACAAAAATTAGGCCACAGGGTATAGTTCGAGGACTAAAACATATTTAATCTGTCCATGTTGACGTTTGCGAATGCGCCGATTTATTGTCCACCTCGATAAGAATGCACGCTTCAACATGTTCTACAACGACTTTGTTGTAATTGCGGTTAAAAACTACTGAACCCAAGATTACCCGGGAGGGAGACGGAAGTGTAACATGCAAGCCGGCTGTTTCTCCTGTGATTGTCCGTTACACTTACGGACCAACTTTGGAGCAATGTGGAGACACCGGGGGACAGCGTTCTTCCGAAGTAGAGGTTCCAACAACAGTCCTGTAAAAGGAAACAACGAGAAAACAAGCATGAGTCAAAGGCCCAGTAAGCCATGCACACGACTTACACAAACGAAAACTAAAACGACGCCGACAACACAGCAGCACGCCCCGTCAGCAATTCAAATTCAACTCGTGAGCGCCTGCTGGTTTCGGTCGCAGATTACGGAAGCGTCGCCATCAGTAACCTTCACAATTACGTTATGGTTAGCACACATAAACACAGGGTTACAGAATTCGGAAAAATATGGAATGCATCAGGAAAAATCAAGCGAGTAATGGGAAAGAACAACCCGCATATAAGAGTGTTTCATTGCTCACAGATGAATATGTGAACGAAAAACCATAAAACTGCGATACAGCTCAATAACCCACTGCCACCCACCGTGAACATACCCGGAACCCACCGCCACCCCACCACTTGTGTTAGTAGGGCGTTAGAACCCCTACTTCGGAAAAACGCTGTCTCCCAGTGTCTCCACACTGCCCCAAAGTTGGTCCGTAGGTGTGACGGACAATCAAAGGAGAAACAGCCGGCTTGCATGTTACACGTCCAAGTGAATCTTCAATGGGTTGCACTGTTATTTGATGTATCTTCAATCGGAAAAATGCTAAAACAATTCAGTTTCGGCGAGGGAAGACAGGAAGTTCCAAAATCTGGATCTCGACGAAAAAAATGCTTTTGATCTTGATACGAATTAACGTTTCACACTTTATACATGTATAAATAATTTCGCTTAATACGTGTTATTTGTCTGAATTATACGCGATCATTTCCTTTCAACGGCATTTTGAGGAAGGCCCTATTCTAACGGTTGGTTAGGTTTAAGGCTACGTGGAGAGTAGGGGTTGCAATTGGGGTGAGGGTATGCGACAGGTTAATAACCGGGAAAATACCGGTAAGAACAGCTGACTTAAACATGTGTTTACTGAGCTGCTATTAGACCGCACAACCCCTGCGTGTGATTGACCGGAAAAACGTAGTTGGAA
>LUCH01010763.1:0-10015 GCA_013368495.1 Paragonimus heterotremus
TCGGGTCACACCATACACCACGCTTGTGTCACAATACGATTCATCACTATGACGTATTGTGTGCACAGTCCCATTGTGCACGCACAATTCCGCTCAGTGTGGTAAGCAGTCAATTCGCTGAGAAGGTCGTGTGAAGGGCGTTGTGTCCTCTACGAATCCTGATCGCACGACCTTCATTTGGCCAATCAGCCGCATCCGGGTTACGCACCATTCTGACTGACTTGCGACTCTGACACCTGACCGTCGTGTATCTCAATGATTGGCTCATGTCTCTCTGAAATGGTTGATACAACTCCCGTTACAGCTTCCTCCAACCTTTTAATCCGTTACTCGACTCCCCTCATTATTGTTTTCCAGGCGCCTCTTTATAACTGGTCGCCGTTTTTACCCACTTATATCATTCTACTTATTGCTATATAAATGGAACCCATAGCTGTTCGCCTCTAGCGAATCCATGTTGATCGGAACTCTCCAGCCGGCTTTATGTGCATGAAAGTGGTTGAAGCAACCCATAGGGTTGCCATAGTGGTGATGACATAATACGTGGTGTGACTGTATACGTGTCCATACCCTGCCTATCTCTATTTGTGTCATGTATACAACTCACGTTTTACGTTTGCCACTGATGAGAGTAAACGAAATGTTAACATATCGCAACACGTCTTTTTACTGCATTGATGAAGTTATTAAAGGGAACCCAGTGTTTCAAGTTTCTTCTATTCAACGGATGTTCTCCGAGAGTTTGTTGCTGGTAGATGATTTATCCAAAATATGTCTAATCTACTACATTTATATAAAATGCGAGTCACCATTCATCGCCTATCCGAAGGTCTCCGATAGCACGGCTGTGCATATTTGAGCCAATTTTGTTTTATTGTCTTTCGTCACCCACGACTATATTCCGGGTGTATTATTAGGCTGTTGGGAAGCCGATAGTGTTCACTAGCCCAGATAGGATTCAGTTGCAAAATGAAACCACCTTTTTTGCCGAGTTATTAAGTTTATGGAATTTGAACCTTACATAATTTCGCTTCCGATTTGAAGTCGCCAGTCGGGAATATCTCAACAAAAGCAAAGAAGGGCAATCAGGTGGCGCATTAGAATTGCAACAGGCCACCTAACTGTGCTTCTTTGAGTTTCTCTGAGGTTGCAAAGATTAGTCATCTCAGACCAGAAAGAATTTGATATGAGTATTTTTTTAGCTGCATGGAGTCTGTCGAGTTAATAAAAAAGACACAAGCTCGAGTGGACCAGGAACCGTCGCACTCGGTGCACATCTCGGCAAGTATTCCTCCAACGTTTTGCACGAAAAATGACCTTGTGCGGAAAAGAGAAACCCTTAATAAACGTGTGCACCGCGTGGTCTACCGTCTAACAGTTCTCCTGCTAGCAATTTGCATACAATACTGTGGTCTTTCAGCCAGCAACCTGGTTTGTACTGGCCGCATCAATAAGATTCAATGTCTGCTGATGTAGGTAACGCTTGCGCTCGTTTGCTCACAAGTGCTGCAAATCTAGTTGTTGTGCATCCATGACAATTGGTGCCATGGTGTGGTTTAAATCGAACTGCCATTTACAAGACGTGTGCTTCCGCAACATTTACGACAGCTCCGCATTTTTACGTAATCGGAAGCCGATCGTGTTGGTGTGGCGATAGTGATGGAGGCGGTATATTAACACTTGAATTTTGTTTGGTTGTATGATATATATAGATTTAAAATCGACGTCGTAGCCCGGTTAGCTCAGTCGGTAGAGCATGGGACTCTTAATCCCAGGGTCGTGGGTTCGAGCCCCACATCGGGCGTGCAGGTCGGCGTTTTGCTGAAGTGTATGGATCCCAAGACCCTGGTGAGTATCAACCTGTGCAGATTTTTCCGTAAACTCGAGGTTTTCCATGTATTGCTTTCGAACATTTTTGGCTCAATTACGCCTCACTACAG
This sequence comes from Paragonimus heterotremus, assembly GCA_013368495.1. Lineage (NCBI taxonomy): Eukaryota > Metazoa > Platyhelminthes > Trematoda > Plagiorchiida > Troglotrematidae > Paragonimus > Paragonimus heterotremus. The sequence continues at coordinate 1,941 of LUCH01010763.1, forward strand.
GGAAGACCGGAACAGAATATTTAATCTTTATTATAATCATGCACCTTCAACTTTGTGCTTAAATGTACTGTCTTTTTTTCATATATATAGTAAATATTTCGGTTCCAAATTTACTACATAGGTCAGTAATCTTTCTGTCGTTGGTTGTCCGTTGTCAATACCCGTTTTAATAGTCAAGTGCAATATCTTTCCTGCAAAGTTCCGTTCGCAGATAGATGAATTCTCGAATCGCAATCACATTTACTTCACGTGACAGTATCCACTGGTTTGTTCGCTAGTCCAAATCGATCAACAATCTCTTACAATAAGACGACATGTAGTTCTTTCCAAGAGTTTTTCGTCTTTAAACTTTGCATGCAATCTCAGTGGGAATGGATCGAAAACCCACTGTTAGGAAAACATCAAATCACATGCTGCCAAATTAGTTTGAAAGAGATTTGATTCTACCTTAATCGGAGGTCGATTGGGATAGTTAGTGACCAAATAAAATTGATAATTTAAAAAAAAACAGAACTTACTTGCTTTCCGAGAGGATCAACCCTTTCGTTTCACAAGAACAATTCTGCTAACCTTACAAACATCGCTAAACAAACAAACAGGCGAATACAATGATATTCAGCATACAATCAGCTGTGAGCAAAACAGTCCATGCTTGGATGAAGCGGCACTGAGTTTTGAACGTAGTTCTTTATAACAGACAAACCCTGTAGGAGAATATCGATTAAAGCCGGGACCCTCAAAAAAATAACATTTTCTTGAGCCGTTCGAATCTGTTCAAGCCAAACCGGGTCTATTTTATCTTGAGATGGTTTTCGTTGGTTTGGATTCATTTAGGGAGTTCATTCATGAATCACTTACGCTGGTGGCTTGGGGCTCGCTTAAAATTGGCACAGGCTGGATGAGGTTAACATTTTTTCACGAACTAGACCATGAGCTGCTTAGCTCATCACCGTAGTTAGTACCACGCTTAGTAATGCGTCCAAAAACCATAAAAACTTCCCAAAACGGCTGTGTAGAATGGTAAGTTTAGATTGATCACTTGCGTCGTTATTCAACTCTGGTAAAGCATGAATGCACTACTCCAAAGTAGATACAAACACTGGCGTTAGTTTGTATGCAACTGAAATATCACATACATTTAAGTGATTCTCATGTGAGAAAGTCAAACTGTTGAACACCTGCCCAATTGTGATATTTCTCAGTCCTAATCTGCATACTTCTTTTAGTTCCTGGTCCCAAAATGCAGCACACAAAATTGGCATGTGCCGAGGTGTTTCCACTCTCATTGGTAACACGCCTCACATTTCCAACCTGCACATGTCAGCACGAGATAACACGTAGCTTAGACTCAGTTGCCGCTTTGATACTGTAGCATTTTGGAGCGATCGGTCACACCTGTACACGACTGTCCCTTAGTTACACTGTTGGTATCACCTTACTTTGGGGTTTCGATGAATGTGTAGCACTGAGATCTATCCGGCATTGATTGGATGAATGCGGCCTAACTTCTGAACTGTCACAGATTATATTTCTGGAGGTTTTGAGTGATTAAATTATTTGACCTTATTCACACAGTATCTGTTGCAGGTGTTCTCTATCGGTGTTGTTGTTATTACTGTTACACTGTTGTTTGTGTGTACATGTGGTATGTGCAAGTTGACGTCAGGAGAGTCATGTGGGCCATTTTTTGAACTTGAAGACTTCGTTGTGTAAACGAACATGTACACATGTGAAAACCCTACCACTTTATTGTGAACGGGCAAGAGAGAGAAGCCGAATGTAACTGTGTGCTCAAATTCCAGATGGTGAAGTATACAAGTGATTGAAATGATGCCAAATGTTATCGTCAATAAAAGTACTGTAGAGGTCTATTTTTTAAGAGAACAGCACCAACAATGGTTCATTTGTGAGTGTGACCGGATAAGTTGTCATGTTTAAAAACTAGAACGGACGAACTTCACAATATAAGAGCAACAGATAATTAGGGGAAGGTTACGGTCACTCAAAGTAGGCTACTCCAAAGGACTAACGTGTCAATGAAATGGCCAATCAGAACAGCATCGGATTTGTTCTGATGATAATCTGGACAATTAAAAAGCTGTAAGAAAACGGACAGTGGTAGATGCTAGCATTTCGTATTGCCTCTTCAGTACCAAATAACAATAACCAAGAACATATATATGACACTATCAGGATGGGAGGTGGGGAAATAAAATAGCAAATTAGGTGGAGAACAACGACGTAGAACTACTAAGTTCATGAGAGTCTAAGGCTCACGTATAATTGTTTTTGTACACACCATGCTGGCTTGAAACGACTAATCACGACCGCCTCAGCGAAACGCAGGAAACGTTCATCGAAATGTTTAGCTGATGAACTCCGACTGTTTACAACAACGTTGGAGGACAATCGGTATCCGCTGAGATTTATCAACAGACACAGCCACCAACGTGTAGCAGTAGACGAGGTGTCCACGGTTGGGAAGAAGGAAGTCTACATTGAACTACCATTCAAAGGTGACACTTCTCCACTTCGAACAACGAAACGTCTCGTCACCTTCATTAAGCGAGCATACAACGCAGCTGAAATCGTAGTTGCCGAACGAACTCATAAGCTACCGTTACCTTCAGCAAAAGGAGAGCAACCTGTTGACGCCAACTCACACTGTATTTATCAATTTGTGTGTAACTACAGCGAATGTTACATCGGCAGAACCGATAGATGCTTGAACTCTAGGATGAAGGAACATTTGCAGAAATGGGTTCAGGATGTGACTGCGCAATCTACCCCTTTCATCCCGAGATCACGCAAACTTTCGGCCTCGTTTATCGCCAGACACATGTTGGCCACTGGTCACCGGATTAATCCAGAATCAACATTCAGGATAATAATGCGCCACGCTGATCCACGTTTCCTGCGTTTCGCTGAGGCGGTCGCGGTTAGTCGTCTCAAGCCAGCATGGTGTGTGCAAAAACACTTATATGTGAGCCTTAGAATCCCATGGACCTAATAGTTCTACGTCGTTGTTCTCCACCTAATTTGCTATTTTATTTCCCCACCTCCCATCCTGATAGTGTCATATATAAGTTCCTGGTTATTGTTATTTGGTACTGAAGAGGCAATACGAAATGCTAGCATCTACCACTGTCCGTCTTCTTACTGTTTTATTCAAATTTATGAAGAGAACCAACTGTTTCAAATTTAAAAAAACTGCTTAAGTGGGCCGCAAATTGAAACAAGCAAGCGACAAGCAGAATAAAGCTAACAAATAGAAAAATCGAAGATTTGGTGCCAGTTGGTCCTCTTTATTTTATTGCCACTTGTCCATGAAACGATTCATGGAAGCTCAACAGAAGTGAAACTGGTCAGTATCGCCATTGCTGTACATTGTTTTCACTTCAGAAATCTGCTTCGAAGAAAGAACATTTGCCATTCTTCCCAGCTCCAGTAGAAGAATTCAGTAGAACTGTTCTAGGGGAACTACGTTCACCAAGCAATGGTGGCCTGATAATGTTTACCATACTCTCTGATCAGCATAGGGTATCCCACTAAATTTATGAATATTACGCAGTCACCAGGTAGTTAGGCATGCACCTCAGCTAGTTTTGAGACTGTGTAAGTTGACTTCAACTCTGGATCTCACTTCGATCACTTCAAGCCGTTAATTTTTTCGTAGAATATAATATGGTATGTACTTTCCAGGCGTAAACTACAATAATGGTTATTTATGCCAGCGCAACTACAGAGAACAAAAACAAGTCGGAATAAAGAGTTCATAAAAAACTCTCCCATATCACCTACTTCAGTTACATATAATATAATCTCAGAAAATCAGAACATGTTGTGTTACAGAAAGCCATTGAGGATGCTGTTTACCTTAGCGTGATGAATTCATGTATGGCGTAGGGTGGCCACAGCAATGCAATGTGTACCGTCTCATTAATTGAGAAACTTAATGGTGAGTTCAACTTCTACAACAAAACTGAGGTAGAAAAATGAAAATACGGTAACCAAACAAAGAATTCCCAATCTATGCTAACCATGTCTTGTGTAAATGCCTGTCCTTGCTGCGCCCCCTTCATTGAAGAATTCAGAAAACAAGTGACTTCCCATTAGGTAGCCACGACGTGCTATTCCCCAATGATTGGCCGCTTCCCTACGCGACGAGCTAACTGGGTCACTATAACTACATGGTTCAAAATCAATCAATACGTTACACTACTCATGAGTAGTACGTTTATCAAGTACAAAATTATGCGATTTCAAAATTAAAATCTTTCTGGTGAGTAGTCACGGTTAATTTAAGGTTAAACATCACCCACAACTGTTCGCAGCTGTTGCACTCCTATAGACCTTCCAGTTGATCTCTTTCGAAACGAAGTACTAGACTTGATTTTCGATCTCATTAGAGCTCTTCAGTAGTGTATATGGTACAAGCAAGAAATATACCTTTAATCCACTAACTCTTGCTTAATCAATTCGGTCACGTGAAACACGCAAACGCACACACGGTTGGAGGCATCCGAAGTGGATTAGTCTGTCACAGTGTCCGAAGCCAAAGGACGCCTGCGGTTTGAACCATCACCCAAAGTGGCTTACGCTGCACCACCCAAGGTTCCACTCACATACCACGCATCCGGTGTAAACCCGAAAGAATAACACCAGTAGGTGTGTGAGTGAGGCCTCTGCATCCAGCTGGCCAATGCTGGTTAGCCAATTGAATGGCTAGCAGGAAAAGGAAATCCTTATCTCTCGAAAAATAAACAGTGAGAGAGACTGCAATGACCAAATCTATACTAAGAAGAAAGATATGTAAAATTTAATAAAGAAGCATTTCAGTATACGAGTGAATACTAGTACATTCCAGAGAGGATAAAGTTGGAAAACAAAACTCAAACTTGAACTACGAAAAGATCAAACGAACGATTCATCATTCAATACACCAACAAAGCTCAAGAAAAGAATGGGTAGAAGATTACAAACACTCAAGTTTCTGAAAACAGTAGCGGGTTAGTTGCCAAACGCCCATAGTCTTGGTCGATGCAATAGTTAACAAAAACAGAACGGATATGCTGATATGACCTACCTGAGCCTAGCGTACTCGTTGTCTCTTCAACGATGGTGTACTATGAGTAGGCTGGTGACCTACTAATTCCAAACGGCCAGCGCCTTGGCGGCTGCACACATCGCAACGCCATATAGTCATGTCACCACAACCTACCATATCGATGGTTCCCTTGCGTACCGCGCACTTTCGTTCTCGGCCGAACAATAAATTGCTCGTTGAACCAGAGGACGCCCGTCCGAATTGTATTCCTTCATGCAGTCCGGTTCAACGCTGTCCTCCCAGCATCTAAAATCCATTCTACACCGTGGAAGACATACCTGCACAGCATCCTGGTATCTCCGCTTTCGATCACCTGGATTTCGCTCACCTGATCTCAATTGTCCACGCAGCACCTGCTTCCGAATACGGTCATCGCCCATCTGACGGACGTGACCCAGCCAACGAAGTTGATTCAACATCAGCAGGACTTCCATCCCGTTCATGTCCGCTCGCCGCAGTACCTCAGTGTTCGAAATCATGTCCGACCACCGAATACCCGAGAAGCGTCTCAGAAATTACAAATGGAAGCACACACACACGCATCAATGATGGCACGAATCCCACTTACTGCGAACCAATAATCGTCGATACACTCGACTGCAACACGGCACCGCCTGTCTGATAATAACCTGGATTACCGATTCAATCAGTGTATTGGTTAATGGTTCACTCACACCGTTGCACACTGTTGGCTGATTACGAAAACAGATGGAATCGTCGTAGTTGAATTTGTCTCATTTCAGAACAGAGAAATGAATACTTTTTGTTAAACGGCTCATGTATTATGAACGTATAACCAAACGAATTGGCATGTACACAAACTATGTACCGATAGTAATTATGAGACTGGTCGATCGGTTGATCACAATGAACTCCCTTAATGAAAAAATGAAGCTGTTAGCCACAAAAGCCGCTAGTGAGGTAACTGTTTTTCAAGTTCTGCAAAATGTGATGGAAAGATAAAAATGAAACTTCTGGATATGAACACAACGCCTTGGCATCTCGAAAAAATTATTGAGTAATAAGGTTTGATAGATCATGATTTCAGAGTGGTTTTGTTAGTACATCTTCATTAGCTAATTTGTAGTGGTTCCGATTTTTGTAACTTTGCTTGTTTCTAGCATGTCAATAAAATATACTGATGAGACGAACGGACAATCTGATCATTAATCACAAACGAAAGTGGATAAATGTTCACATATGATAATTCGGTCGTGATCAATGTGAGGTCAGTGGCGCAGTGGTAAACACGGTTGCCTCATGAACAGCGTGGCCGGAGTTCTAGTCCCGACAGTGGCAAGGACATGCACTACCGACGAGTTCTGATGAGAGTGAAACTCGAGTCTAGTGCTACTGCCGTTTCGAAGGGGCCGACTAGAAAGTCCATGGGAATGTGATCACTTGTGAGTGATGTTCAACTTGAAATAAAATAAACATAAATTGGACCATAGATTGGCTTCTCCGTGATTGCAATGTGCCCTTGTTCCATCCACATTAGTGGGTTTTTAAAATCCATGTGAGACTACCAATTACACCCCTAGTTGATTAATCGAGTCAGGATTATTGGACTAGCCCGACGACTGGAACTAAACCGAACTGGAAGGGGCAAGCAAGTTGAAAGGTAATTAGGGTGCTCACGTCTCCAAACGGTCGACTGAGTACTCAAAAGCAAACACTTTCTGAAAAGTGTCCATAATAAAGGAACGAAATGAGCGAAAAATGATTGTTTTGTTTTCGATATACTCTCTTTTTGGGCTAATGTAGTATATCATTTTTTATACGCCAAACAATAGTGGGTGTTTACAGAATTGACAAGCGTAATGACTGCGTTCATTAGACAGGTATTGGTAGATGCCGTTATTGATCATTTGTCCGCGTGCATTAAGAACAGAGCAGAGGGGGTGTTTGGACAGGTTATTTTTGAGTACACAGAGTTGAGTGGCATAAGTGAATTCCGTTGACCACAGCAATCTTCCGGATTGGAGCGCTCTGCATCATCATCGTGATCGGGTTGGCCAGGAGTAGTCGGAAGTTCATGCTCGTTTGGTTTACTAATTTGTATCAGCAGTTTACAGTTTCATAAAATGGTTCGTTTGTAAATGATGATCGGACGTCAATCAGACGGGTCGGGATCCCATTATTGCGTCGTATTTCTGAGCCAGGTTAGTGAGTACTCTTAGATATACTCAACAGCTATTCAGGTGCTCAGCTGATATAGTTTAGGTCGAAAGGACAAGCAGATGAGTTCATATATATAAGAAGGCGATGTAATCAGGTTAGTCATTTTTTTATTCACAATGACCCCCAAAAACCCCAAATACCCCAACGATGAAAATACAACAGTCGGACCGAAAAATCCAGTACTTTAACAGCGGAGGAAAATGAATTGATATATGAGCTTTTGGTTTTAAAAAACTTGTATCACTAATCCGACTGTTTGATGAGAACACTGAACACATACTTCAAGCAATTAACTATTAATGCATTCACTTCAGGTTGTCATTGTGAATAAATTATGGAGCTGAAAGACATACCACACTAAGGACTGCATATCACCAACCGACAATAGAAATCTAAAATTGAATCCCGATGTTTGTCACGCAAAGTAAGCGTCAGCGTAAACAATATCAGTTTGATTAACTGGGAGATTTGCGTGACAAGAGCTCGCAAGCCATTTGGTAACCCCGATTGCCATGCTACTTGGAATACAATGTTACAACTAAGTGTAGTTTGTAAAATCAACATTGTGTTCAAACTATGGAGGTTGAAAATTGGAATCCAGTTTTTTCTATTGTAACCTGACATCTTTGTAAATATGACCATGTTCTTTACGTTGATTTGAACATTTCTTTCACTGTGCTTAAAAGAATTAGATGAATGAAGTCTTTTAAGATTCTGGCGTTATATTCCATTTTTACCCCACATCTAAATCTCCGTCATTCCGCTCGTCTTCTTTTTTCGAGATCTT
>LUCH01010815.1:15260-52318 GCA_013368495.1 Paragonimus heterotremus
AATGCATCTTCTCGAAGTGGGCTAGCTGAAAGGCTTATGTGAAGGTTAGGGCTGCAGGCAAGTGTGAGTAGTCTTCAGTTTGAAACAGTCTAAATCTCCGAATGTCCACTGAAGACTTTTAAAAGGCAGATTGAGGAAGGGCCATAAGTTGCACCGTTCCATCTTGCAGATAGCTCAGCTGGTAGACTGATTGCCGTGTTTAGGCATGTTGCTTCTGTCGCTTGTTCGAATCCGGTCGAAGCCCTGACTTTTCACAACTGAGTCCCATTTAAATATTATCCAATGTTTTGCTTATTCGATTCTGGATCGATCAATAGCGTATCCTTAAGGTAGCTGCAGTTAAAGCCATTGTACTTTTTTCTTGCATAACCACAGAGAAGTTAGCAGGAGTAGACTTCAGTCGTCAGCTCAATGCAAAGCAGTCAATGTGCCAATAATTTGCGTTTTAAAAAGGTAATCATTTGAGCGCCACTCGAGTCTGTTTGCAGCATTTGAAATTTACATAGAGTTTCTGGCTTACCAGCCCAGTTTGTTCGTTTGTAGTTGCTGCAGATTACTTCATAGGTGAACGATACTGCCTACTGCGAATACTGTGTGAAATCCGAATCGCGCTTTGAAAAGGTAGTACAGTATCAGCTGGCACATACAAGTCGGTTCGAATCAAGTAGACGAATAACTCATTATTCAATAATGTCAGAGCCTCGTTTAGTATTGAATGAACCGCAGAATACAAAATATTCTTCGGAAAATGGTAACATTTTTCATTTTTAACGATGCACTTTCACTGAGTTCTGTACAGATAAAAATATTTCTGACATATTCGTCTTACAGTTTGTAATGGCCAGCTCGTCGATGTAACAAATGCTCCTTTAGACTTGTACTTGTTCCACCTGTGTACGTTAACTTCAGTATTTACTCAAGCTTAACGGAAATCGATAAGCTTCACAGCAAACCCCGCATGTAGCTTACAAAGTTGCTTTTAGTAAAACCGTCTGTAATTATGTGGTGCGTTGCAGATTTCCCGTTTACTCAGTGGTTAACATTTTCCGACCAAAAACACATGATTTGAAATGAAACTTGTCACTAACAGTCTTAGAACGTGTTAGCTTTGAGACCCTCGTAACGCCGATAACACTAATGTAGCAAATTGTTAATTATTTTGTGTTGGTTTGTAAGTAAGTGGCACTCATTTTCGTTAGACATCTGGACGGACTTTAATGTTAAAAATCCACGTACAGTGTAATTGTGCAAACACAAGTGACCTCGGTGTGCATAAAACATTTCATTAACTCGACTCGACTTATTTATAAAAGCATGCATATGAATGCAAATAAACCTTTTGGTAATGCCTACTTGTGTTATTCATCTGTATTCAAATCTTAAAGTGGACCAACCTGCAGATACCTAGTCTGCATGAACAACCTGGTAACAAAGAGTAAGACGTAATAAATTAGTGGACCATAGCAATCATGGCAGGTAGAACAAGCAAAATTATAACCAAGCAGGATGGATAAGATTTTGTTCGTCCGTAGTCGCTACGTATTTAATCAAGTCAAACTATCTGGGCAAACCGGCCGATTCGTTCAAGCTAATCTACCAAATATAGGGGATACAATCGAGGCGGGTCAAAAGGTCGTATACTGCCAGTTTCAGAAGCCATTACAATTCGCCTGCACTGACAACCACTGTGCGCCCAAAAACCGCTGATCGAAACATTGAACTTCCTGTGGCCGTGTTCACCGACCTAGGATAGAACAGTTTCGTAGATGTGACACTTCTCCCGCAGACATCGTACAAAGCGTGTGAATAATGTTACGCAGTTAAGTTTGAATTTCTCTTTTATTCTCTAGTCGAAACTTGTTTTGTATTGGAATCTCTAAAGAAATCATTTCCATTAGTAAGTTTAAAGCTGCTATATTCCGGAATGACATTTAACCTGTGTCTCTTTAACTGTTCGATGGAACTTTTCACAGAATTGAGGAATACGTGCAACGAAGCTCTCTCTCTCTTAATCTTCTCAAGCTATATCAAATAACCTTCTTCAGACAGGTATTGCGGTAATTTACTTCTAGTAACCCATTGTGGAACAGTCGACTTCATAGGTCCAGCGGTAGTCATTTGTAGGCAAGCACGTCGTTGATTATACATATATATAGGTGATCTTCTTAAAGATCACTTTAGTTACGGATTTATCAGATTTATTAGAAATATATCGGTCGTTCCAGTTTCCAGTCCCTTACCAACAGTCTAAATGGGATTTGTAGATTTTTGACTATTTCTTCGTCTTTTCTCGCTACTCACAAACGTTGGTGAGTAGCATACATTAGTTGAATATTTTTCAGAGTTAGGCTGCGCAATTATTCATGCGCCTCTGTGGGCGTTCCAAAATAGTAATGGAAAAAGAGAATAATTCTAACTTTCTCTCGAGGTGTCAAGTCTTGTGGCATCAATAGATCCTTCCTTAAACATGAGACCTGGCAAATGCCATGTGGTTAGGCAGTGAAATGAGAATAATGCAACGTCAGGAGCATTTTTTATGGCCTGACTGAAACATCATTGTACTATTTAGAAACAAGTTGACCACAACACGCAAACTTTTGATTACATTCATATCAAATTCGGTACGGATATTCTAGAACCGATCAATAACCGAGTCACGTAAGCCAGTAAACACGCCGATCGGGCCAATCAACGTACTTTCAATGTACGTATACTTGACCACAATTTTATATCTGGCAGAAAACAGAAACAATTTAAGGTAACGCCGATTATTTATGAACACATCAATTTGATCGTTCGCTGCTACTAACATACACCGTAAAGTTTATTTCCATTGGCAGTTGTTTCCACAAAAGCCTAACGTTGAATAGTAAGTTTTCCATGAGACCATCAAACACACAGGATCGTTTATATACGTGATGTAGAATTGTGAGTTCGTTAGGCAGATAAACTGAAGAGTTATTGTCGCCAATACTAATGGTTGCGGAATCAAAAAACAGTTTTGTTGTTTTTGAAATTGCTTTCAATCAAATTTTGTCCTGGTGTCCAAGGCTTTGGTTGAAATTGTGCTTCGACAGTTAAGAATAGCTAGCTCGCAACTAAGAAACGAGGTGACGTTAAGAGCCGCGAGTAATGTATTTTTCTGTTTTCTCATCCTGTCTGTGAACTGCAGCTGAGATATAATCCCGAAAATACGAGCCGAAACTGCCGACTAAGTCTACATGGTGTTCACAGGATATTTATGTATTTTTTAAATAACTGCCAAACCATACGCCCTCTAAAACACATTTCGGTATGAAGAGATCTTTTATCCCGAGCGTGAGTTAGTGGAAAACTCAAGGTTGGTTAGACCGTAATAAAATTGTTGTTTCCAAACGCACCAACGGAATATGCAGCCGTGTTTACTGGGTTATTCAGTAACTATTCCCAATATTCATCCAGCCTTTAAAAATTTTCCAAACATTACTTCGTTGTAGACAAACGAACAGTTACGTTGGACGTTGAACCACGAGTTACACTAGTCAAATCGAACATCAGACAGAGGACAACAACCTCAATACAGTGGATGTATGCTGTAGATATTTAAGCTAGGTTATGCATAATTGTGAGCGCTTTTTCTTTGTATGAATTATTCTGAACAAACTTTCATATGAAGTTAAAAGCGTCAACTGCTGTCTGTTACAATGGGCCAGTTCGAGCTACACGTGAGCTTGGTACCCGTGTGCTGGACTCCGACTAGTAATCTTAAATTTTAGAAGGTAGAGTTGCGAAGTGTGTGGGGTTTGTAAAGTGTTACGTTTACATGGCTGCAACTTCCAATTTCTCCTATCTTCTAAATTAACTTTATCAGCTCCGTGAGTGTACACGTATTCTTGCTGCGTATGTACAAAGTTTTACAACGATGTCGATTGTCCCAGCATCCGGGACGCTTGAATTTTGTTCAGATCGCTTTGATATTTGCGTTTCAATACACAATCAATTCTAGAAAACGTCCTACACTTTGAGGGTTTCATTACTAATCTATTCTAATCCGGCCATGTACACTTACCATGAAAGCATTCTCATCTGCTATAATGCCTCACTTACTGAAATGTGTGGGCTTATCAGAAGAGGTCCAAATCAGCAGCCTGCTGTAAATTGTCCCCATGAATTCCGCCAACAATCTTGCTAAGGCTTCTCCATACGACTAGTTCCAGACCTTCAATCAAATAGAAGATATCCACAAATCCAACACCTCACAGGATGCTGATGGCTTGAGAAGGGAGCAGCAACATCCTTGCTCGTTCTTCAAATTGTCAACGAAGCACAGCCGTTTGTACTGTTCTGATAGAAAGCTGTCCCTTCTGTGATTGTTTGTAATTTTCATCCATTGACGCACTCTCTCCCTCTCTCTCCTAATTTTGCTGTCAAAATCTGACAAACTGGGTAGAAGTCTGCTTCATTCCACTTAATCTGTACCGCATTTTTTCGCTCAATCTAGATTCGTCGACGAAAACGATGTCACTTCATATCTGCTTTAACCAAAGTTCAGAGCCCTAACCCCTTCACCAAGGCTAATTATAGTCAGTTTATGTGTGCTTGATGTTTATTGAGAAATCGACTTTCATTACATTTTGCTATTCTGGAGACAGTCTAGTTGATCGAATTAGGTCTTTCGATTAATATCTCCCATATTTTGTCTTAAGGAAACGGAAACCATTTCAGCAGCACAAAGGTACTGACTGCGCTATCGACTGAGAGCCTATGGATCGCTTTCTTTCTCACTTTCTAAGGTCAGCCAAGTTTTCGTTATTAACCGAAAGAAGCCGCACCTAGTAGTTCAAAATTGTATGTTTCCAAACCTGACAAAAATGAAGATAGAATCTGGCCACATTCTGACGACTGAAAATGTTTTTAACACCGTTGTATTCGCCTACGCTTAATGTTCTCCTCATGCCATCTCCACCGACACCCTTACCGTGGTGGATCTATTCGTTCTGTTTACTTCTTAACGCATAACCGTTGGATTAGTTTTACTGTCGTTTCAAAATTGAAAACTAAACTTTACTCAGAGGCTACTGATCCGGAGTAAGGACTACTTCCTGTTCTACCCATTGGCAGGGGACCGTCTTACAGAATTCAACAAAGCAGAGGAAACAAAGTTCCTTATCTAAATCGTTAAAAATGATCAAGCCAAGGTGATAAGTTCCACTCTTCCATACGTCCAGATTGCGTATAAAAGATAAACGGATTATCAACCAACTTGACCACGAATCAAAATGCACAGCAAGCCAATCCCAGTTATCACAGTAGCGAGAACAGTCAAGGTGACTTTGAAACAGCTTGTCGTAAAACGCGTTGAGTCCAGCAGTCAAGGGCTGCGCTTTGCTAATTTGGTGCATAATGGTATAAATAGATCTTGGCGTATCCTTAGATATGTCCAAACGATGAACTTATTGCATTGCATCTGATAGCTCGTGAATTATGTACGAACAACCTGTAATACTTACGAAGACATAACAGAGTATATTTTGGCCAACAGTATATGAGTGTGTGAATCTAAGCCCTCCAAAATATCCCTTACTGTAATTATATGTTTTAGACGGTGTTCCATCAAACAAGTAAGCACTGCAGTCGTAATAAGTAAATGTAGTGTAAAATTACAAGTATAGTGGATCATTAGATTTAATAGTCTGTTCGGTTTCCCGATGTATACGACGAAAGAAAAATGTGCACTATCTACATAACAACATTTCCGGAAACTAACATATGACTTGCAAAGTTATAATTCTGACATGTCTCTACAGATCACCATACCTACGAGTTGCTACTATATCTTAATTTCATTTGTTCGACAAGTAAGTTAAGTTGCCAACTCGAATGTACCTTACGGTTAATTTACTACTGAAAGACTCATTGGACACGAGTTACACTCTCGTAAGAGGATATCATTTCATGTACAAGCAACATGTTAACAATTGTCTAAGTTCTGTACATCCATACACTCAACCACAACCACTTATGAGTAATGAATAAGGTGTCTTGTTTTCTGGAAGTGAGACACAAGCCACTACATACTAACAAAATTAACCTTGGTTTTTGACCTAGTCATTATCTAATTTAACCAACTATTTTGCATCAACAAGTGTGCCTCGATTAACCTCATAACTTTAACCGTAGATGAGAACTCATCCAATTGAACCGGAGCCGGAGAAACAATAAGGTGCGCCTTATATTCTGAATACACTTTGGTGGTTTATATATGCATTAGGCTTCATAGTTTTTACGTGACCACTATGTAGTTGAGCTGGCTACTTGAGTTCGAACTAGAAACCCCTATTTTATCAGTGCAGATCCAGGTTCATATCGTCCAGCTGTAGTAGAACATGGAGGAGTTTTGGGTTTCTAGTTCCTTACGGCTGACATGTGAATGACCCCGATTCTCGCTCCCACCACTGCTGACCCAATTCTTACTACGTTCAATTTCATTTAAAGTGAACTAGATGGGATAAAATGGGAAGTAGATTTTCTGAAACGCGAAAGTCTAATATCGTTCTCAATCCGTCACCGAGAGACTGTGACTGGTGGACCGTAAGTAGTTAAGCCTCAGAATTGCTGACAGCTCTCAGTGGAGGTCAGATTCGCGTTCAGATTTGGAAAAGGGTTTAACGTGGATTGACTCAGTTTGCTGTACTTTCTCACTTCTTATTCATGTAACACAGCCTTGACTTCATTGAGTGCATTTCTATCAACATCCTTGGTAGTCGCAAATGTCATTGTAGAATGATTTTTCAAGTTCAAGATAAGACCTTGAGTTAGGTCTACTACCACGCTGTTACAGATTTTCTTTGCTATTCAATGCGAAATAGCTGTTTTGCATTAAAATTATACAACAACCATTTTAAAATCTCTCTTCCGTTTCTCTTTATTTTGTGAGTCCCTTAATGCCTAGCTGTGAAGGTTTAATGATTTTATGGTTACCACTTGAAGGAAAGTGCTGCGCGTGAGATGATTGATCGGAGTCAACAGGACGATTACAGCGTCACCCCTCTTTGCAATCATGCAGTCTAAGCATTACTCACGAACGAACAAGGCTGAAGGTATGCATTTGACAATTCATTCGCGTCTAATGTGAGGTCAATGTTGCAGTGCCCAACATGTCTGCCTCATGCAAATGTGGTAGAATTTTAAATTCTGGATGTCACAGGCATACGAACTACTGGACAGCTCAAACATGAGGAAAACACGAAGTTAGTTTTTCACTACAAAACGAGTTGGCTGTCAAAGTTACGGCAGGGCACAGTTGTAATCAGCTGTGAGTGATGTGTATTTTCCATCAAGTGAGAAACAAAAATTGGATTACAACTGAATAACTCGTCCTCTGTTTTACTTAATATGTCTGAACAGTTCACGCGGAAGACTGTTTTGATTTAGACACTGTGTGAACTCGCACAAAACTATTAATGGTCTTGCATTTATTTGTACAGTTCACATGGAGCAAAATGTTGCACGTTGTCTCATTCTACATTCCTGGAACATTGGGGGTTGGGAAATGATCAACGTACTTGTTTAATAATTGTATACTGTGGTATATCTTCGTTTTGTTTGCAATTTCAGTGTCGAAAATTTTAGAACATTATCGTTAACACGATTGAAAATAATGAACCTGGGAGGAAAACGTAGAAGGAATTGGACAATTTGAAGGACACCTTGGTCGTTGATAGTTAAGAACGATGGACGATCAAAAGAAGAGGGGAATAGTATTCGACGATTCATATAGCTCACCAGTGACGAAATACTATATGTATTAGTGGATTATTGCATTTCACTTGTTCTCTTCGTTCACATACATAGAACTTTAGAGTTCCCGGGACATACTGGCGGCAACAAAGTATTGCCCACCCGAACAAGACTTAAGTGGGCGTATACACTTATGTATTGTCTAATGTACTTACGTAAACAAGCGTGACCTTGACTTCAGTTTAGCCAGTCAGACTATATTATACCGAAATTCACAGATATGCCGTGCAAATGACACGTCTTATGCGAGTGGTGCGTTACACGAAAAGTAACCGTTGTTAAGGGGCTGAGAAGTCGAGTGCAGACTGCATGATCAGGTTAATCCCAAATTTGTACCGGTTGAGCTCAGTCCTTGTTATTTGCAATCGGAAACATTACTTTCATCGTCTATATACATTACACTAGATTCCAATTGTCAATTGATGATAAATATCATAGATATTAAATAGAAGTGTTGGTCTGGTTTACCCTTGTTTCAAGCCTGTCTTGTTACTATGATCTTCTAAGGGTCACACAATATCGCTACTAAGTAGGTTGTGTTTGGTGGTTCTGTCCGCCTAAGGACACCCACTTGACGAAAGTGCGAACTGAAAAGTGGGGAAAGGGGTCGCTAAATATTATATTTTTGTTGAAAACTGAGGGTGTTAACAGTCGTGGACGTCAAGTTGTGAACACTTGAGGACATCATCCCTTCAATCAAAAACCAAAATGATAAGTGGGTGAAATATTTGTTTAACTTTCATATCTACCAGGACACGACTGGTTCACACATCATCTGGCGAGTGTTATGAGTTGATCTGGAAAAATGTCCTTCTAAATCGGATTAACAACCTCTTGTACAAAACCGGTCTTTCCGATATGCCATGAACTGGATAAACCTGTGTAGATAATTCTGTGTCCATCTGATTTCAATAAGAGAAATATAAGTCGTTTGTTGATTTGTACCGGCAACAAATAACGTATCCTTATGCATGAACATGGTAAGTTGAGCTCATTTACTTACACCTTATCACAATAGTTAGCGGAACCAACGATAATGGAGCATCACTATGTCAAAAGCTGTGAGGCTGGAATCTGATTTGTCATGATAAGTGACATAAGATATTTTTTCGGATGGAATATGTGGCTTTTTACGGCAGTTCCCATGTTTAGGCTACTTTCGTTACAGTGATGCTCTACTGTAACATGTTCTGGGACTTCTTAGAATGGATCAGATGACTAGGTAAACATCGCTTCTTTGCGCTTAAAAGAATGTTTGGAATGATGATCCATTCAGTCCTTATTTAAGTTTCAGATATGCCATTTCCTCACCACACACGACCGACAATAAATGTACCACTTATCAGTCTAGTTATTTGATTAATTTCAGATCCTTAAATAAGCGGTTACAGTAGTATAACTGACTTAGATGCCTCAAATGGATTCTTCCATCCATCACTGGCGGAAGGCAACTCTGATGAGAACAGAAGCTACGAATTAGATTTGAACTAAGTAGGCGGATCTTACTTAATATACGATCAAACTGGGGTTGTGTTGGGATTCACAGTGAATCACTCCCAGATCCGAATGGTAACTGAAACGTGGAAACTTACTGAAGACGAGAAAATGTGACAGACTAAATTGTCAAATATAAACGGCAATACATCACAAGTTAATGAGCAAAGCACTGGTCCTAACTACCAGGTTTCAAATGCTCTCTGCGATACTTGGTATGTGAATTTTTACACTGCGTCATGTGTAAGTTAAATTCCAATGTCCTTACAATATGTGTGATTCAGTATGATAAGATAAGCAGTATTTATTTAATGGACGAACACGATTTACCTTATGGTTGCTGCCACTGATAAGATATACTTACTCTGTGAACCTCGATCATACATAAGACTATAAGAACGGCATTGATCTGTGAACTCCATTTAGTTCGAGATGAACAAGAAAAAGCAACTCACTGATGAGTTAGAATTCACACCCTTAAGCAGTTGTCATTGCAATAGTAAGATGTGTGTACCAGAGTCACCGGGACTG
The DNA here is from genome assembly GCA_013368495.1 of Paragonimus heterotremus. NCBI lineage: Eukaryota > Metazoa > Platyhelminthes > Trematoda > Plagiorchiida > Troglotrematidae > Paragonimus > Paragonimus heterotremus. The sequence continues at coordinate 25,065 of LUCH01010815.1, forward strand.
CATACCTGATGCGGAGCGAGCTTTGAAACCTGTTCAACCATGGGTACTACTGATTGTACGCTCATATCGGATCAAAACAAATTACAGATATTTTACTTAAAGATCACTCAGTTTATGTTTGCGTCTATTTACACCCAGAGTTTATCAAGCACTTGTAACCTTGCATTATTTCTAGAACCAGTCTGTTCGGAAGTGGGCAGAAGTCCAATTTTAGCTGTTCTGGTGTCAAAATTCTCTTTACATGTATTTCTGTTGGTCCTTTGCTGGCCACTTTCCAGTGTGTCCGACTACATTCAGTACAGCTTGCTGACGGATATGGTGAGCTTTAAGGATATTGAGAATAAAGTGTGTTTAAAATATGCAGATATCTTTGCACCAAGAAGCTGTTCGTCCATCAAGTCTGTCACAAGCAGTGATCTGATGTAAATCCCAGAGTTCGAACAATTTCCACCTAGTGTACAAATATTCAGCCATTACAACCTACCCGGCTGAACTCACCGAACATCCTAGGAGTGGTTACTCATACTGGCAAATCGCTGTTTTACCGGGGGAACACATGGTCTCGCTCACAGCGTAGGTAATTGAATGGGGATGGTTATTTGCTTAAATTTAGTACATAGCCTTCTTTTTGCTTCCTATATATCACGAAAATGTGTATATGCACGTTAAAGGATGATTGTTCTAGTATTAAAACAAAAACGCTTCTAACTGTGCATTTTCTGTTCTATGTATGTTTAGGTCGTATTTGTTTTTACAGATTTTATTGTAGTCAGGTACAAATTGAGTAACATATGGAATATAAAAAGTGTGTAACATCCTACAATGTTGTAATTAGTTTTGCCGTTGACACAGACGTGTCTTCTAATGCATTAGCACGTGAGTCTACTGTGATCCACCAAGTTGTTAGTGAAGTTTAGTGGGCGATCGACTGCTCGTTCTTCATCCTTTCTTTCCCCGAACAGACTCTTAAACCGGCCCTACCATACAGATCAATGTGTAGGATAAACTGACACATACCCACAACCAGCCACATTTTGTTTTGTGGGCAACAGTATGGCGTTTATTCCATGTCACCCAACCAGATTTCAATTTAAAATGTCCCAATTAATAATATGTACTCAATACAGTTCTGGGAATGAAGGTTAATCACCAAAACAGCAGCTGCCAGTTGTTTCTCAGTTCATCATTGTGTGAGATGCTACCGGTCATTTCAAACTGTTAATCTGTTATCAGAGCAAAACATCCTTTCTCCATACAGAAGGAAAAGTATGTCACATAATTAATACTTAACGATATGCTCACACTAGAACAAATTTTAATGTACTTCTAAATAAGAAAGACAAAAATCTCGCCTTGTACTCACCTTCCTCAGATTTTCTACCTAATGAACCTAAACAAAGGTGAAACTATTCGGGCAGTATAGTCTGCGAGGAAATATCAAAATCAACAATGCTATATGGTAACGGTAACTAGGGTAAACTGAGTTAAAATGTTCATCCAATGAACGATATCTTGACAATGCACAATAGCAACCGCATCCATTTGTATCGTATACACCCGATTATTAGCAAAATAAAATTATTCTTAATCTGATTTAGGCCGTCACATCTATTGATGAGCCGTTAAGTCACTTTCATTGGTCTATTTTGGATAGATGTGAGCTGCAATTTAATCGTGTTCCCTAACCTCTCCTCGTTCCCTTGAGCCAATGAAAATACTCAAACGGACACGAGTGAGCGCTGGTTTATTTTACCCACACCCTGTTGGTAATGAGAGTCAGGAATGATTGTTCTGACTTACCTGTGTTTATTCTGACGAATCACGTGTGCCAACCCTACTTGTATGAATTTGTATTTTATATAACCTTTTGTTGAACCATGTTGACAAGTGAACACCAAACTCGATCTGTGAACCCTACTCTGGAATTAATGACTGTGCCCACCAATATACCGATATGTACAGGTTGTGGCAAACAGATAGTTGATCGATATCTTTGCTCTATTGATGTCCAGACCTGGCATGAACAATGTGTGGTTTGTTCCGAGTGTTCTTGTCAGTTGACTGACTCTTGTCATTTGCGCAACGGAAAGTTGTATTGCAAATATGACTATATGAGGTAAGTGACTTCTGGTATTTGTAATGTCAATCTGACCTTTTGTGAAATAAATTATTACACAATAGTTGCGGTAGAGTTTACGGATTTTTCCATGTCATGCCTACCTAAATTGCGTTAACGGTACGTGTCTTCAGAGTCGGATATCAATATTGAACTGAACTCATCCAATTTATCGCAGATGAGCCAGGTGAATCACCGTAAACTGAGTCAGTGGGAATACGGCTTTTGGAGTGTAGCAGAAGCAGCTGACCGACAATGGACTATACAGTTTCGAAAGATCATGTTCAAATACTGGTCAAACCCTAAAGCTAACTACCCGGCAGAGTTAATTTTGGACTGAACGAACTGGACCAATAGGCTAATCCGTAGCTTTATGTAAGATAAGTGGCTGACTGAACCCAAACGTGGAAGGTTTAGAGCTCCCGGTTTGTTGTCGTAGCTCGGCCGGTAGAGCGCTTCTGTGGCCTCTAAGTGTGTTGTATCAGTTACTAGTAAGAAGCTAGCCGACCCTCAGATTTTTCACAATTGGGTCTCGAAATTAAAAGTCAGGCCAGACTACTTATCTATACTACTGAATAACAGCAGAGGACAAATCGGATATGAGTCACATATTAATGCAGCTTCCACTTTTAGTCAAACTTTTGGTTTGACTGGCTTTCAATTTCGGTTACTTACAGGAATTCATCAGCAGCTCATATTTTGAAACTTTCGGGACGAATAATTTGACTACTATCTTATACTCAGCTCCAATTATACGCGCTTGATTGAGTAGATGGTAACATTTTGTAGAGGTCGCCTGTGCATACGTAAGGCGATCTTCTCGAGGGTCCAGCAACAAACCGTTCCCTTATCTTAGAGCAAGAACTTCTCCGCGCTGAAATTCTCAAAATAATATGCGTTGGAGAGTAGACAATAAGTCTACATCACAACCTCTAGGCTCCCGGTCTATCTACATGTCTGATCATACGGATAACCTAACGGTACACCCTAGTCAGGAAATAAAACTTCAGTTTGATGAAGTTCCTCGGAGTGGAACCGCCCAAAACAGTTCGAAATGCGAAATCTGTTTTTGAATTTAGGTGAGGTTGAACTTTTCACATTCGATTACGGTTTATTGGCTGTCAAACCTGATCCTTCTTGCTTAACCAGTTGAAACTGTTCACAGGAAACTGAACCTCAGCTATTAATTGTACACAATTTTCTAACTCCACATATATTCGGGACTATCACACAAGCCCCTCTCACACAAATCGAGTGAAATTAAAATGTAAGTTGACTAAATTCTCAGTTACTCATCAACAATCTGAAATAATGCCCAGCCGGTTTATTGAAGTGAAAGAATTTGTCTTGTCCCGGAAGTCCAAATCGTTTGGATCTCAATTAGAATTAACATGCAGTAATTGTATCTCATATCAAAATATTAGGGCCACCTGAGTTTCACTCAAGCCTGTGTTTAGCGTTCATATAAGGCAATTTAATCTTACCTATAACGTGAGATCACTAGCGATGTGGTAAACAAGGTTGCTGCATGAAAGCAAGAACGGAATACAACTTCCGATTGTGGAACGGATACACACTATTGACGAGCTTCAACAAGTGTGAAACTCGAGTCTAGTTCTTCTTGTGAAAAAGGTTGCCTGGAAAGCTGCGATCAAATGTTAGAGATGTTCAACTAGAAATTGAAAGTATGTTTAATTAGTCTATACGTCTTCTTTGTATTCACATGAGCACATTTTCCTCCTATTAAATCAGTAGGTGTATTTTAAAAGCCACTGCAGGATCGCTCAGCTTACTTTAAAAAGTGTTCTTGGGTCTGGGTTGCACTCCTCGAAGTCCATATTAAAGACGTAGCAATACAAAACACTTATTAATGTTCGTTTGTAATGAGATAGGCAAGAACCGAGAATTACGATTAAAGTCAACACATTGTGAAATTATCTCATTCATCCAATGTGCAATCCACTGCGGTGATGTTCTTCACATTACAGATCAAACTGTACTGATTAGCGTTCTTCAGTGCATACCTAGAAAGAATTAGTTGATCATGATCTGATGGTTGAGTTTTTCACACAACGATCATAGAACTGTTTCACACAAACAGTCATACATTATCTGCTGCTGTAAGCGTTGACGCCATGTAATCTGGAAACTGCTCATTTCATGGAACCTTACATAATTTAGACTTACGTTAGTTTATCATAACAAATTTCAGTATTTCACAAAGCAATATGTTCTTGTTGACAGTTATTTATGTGTTGCGCAGATTTTACTAGACTATTTAACCAGGGTGTTAGAAAGCGTTGAACTAGCTAATGTTGAGATAAGTGAAGTAATTTTATCACCAATCTTCAGAGCAGGATATCATTAAGATTTGACAGAGGTTTTCACATTAAAAAACGATGCTGGAGAATCTTCTTCTAAATGATGAACTCGAGTCGAATTCCGCTCCACCCACGATTCCTTGAGGCAACTGTATTGACCACTGAGTCACTGACCTCACGTTAGACATTATTGAATTACTGTTTGCTAACGCTCAACCACATTGGTTTGTGAGTAGTGTTTAGCTTATCCGATTGTCAGTATAGGAGATAGTAGCTGTCCTGTTAACTCTAATCGATTACTTCATGATTGAGTCTTCACATTAAGTTGAACTCATAAAAATCTTCAAAATTGTTGGGCGTTTCATTTGTTCATAGTTAGTAAGTTTTGGGCAATATAACTCGAAAATCACAATTGATCTCAGCTTCTGCATTCCCGTGGACTTTTCAGCCAGGTCCTTTCGAAAAACAGCGCCCAATCTAAGTTTCACTCTTTGTAACTGAACTTGAACCGCATGTATACTTTCATTATATTGACAAGTGACAAAGTAACTGTTGGATCCTACAGCTCAGGACACTTGAATGTAACTGTTGTGTAGTTCCCTTTTCCTATACATATAAGTTCATCTGTCCACTTGCCCAACCTGTGTTATTTATGGATAGTGTACATTTCCAAGTTTCGGCCAGTTAACTTGTTTTGCAATTGTGCCAAGAATGACTGTAATTGCAACATGTTCTGCAACGCTGGTGTAGACGAGTAAATCAGAGGGAACAAGATTTGTTGCATATGTTTGGCTACGTCGTATTTAGTGAAATATGCTTCGCAGTCGTTTTTTTTTTCAAGTTTGGTTGGCAAAATGAATCTAAAACAGAATATTTGGTATTTTATATACTTTGGTTGCCTTTAACATGGTACTGTTCAGGCCTATCAGAATAATGCAAAGTTTGTAATGATTTTTTGAATAGGCATTTCGGACCATGTTGTCGTGTATGTGATCAGCCTATACTGCGGAACCAAGCAGTGCTGCATCTTCGCATAGGCATTGTTTCCACGTCGATGCCGGCTAGAACTATTTTGCCGACAGCCTCGTTGAAAGCGAACGAAGACCGAACTAATGCGGTAGCCGAAACTGATGACAGAACGGAGTTGATAGAAAATGCACACAGCCAAGGGTATGAAAATTTATATTTCCACGAGTTTTGTTTCATCTGTTGCGAATGTGGACGATCCCTTGGCCCGGGCGAATTATACACGGTTCGCGGACGTCTACCACTTTGTCTGATGGACTATCGGAAACAAGTGGACGCAGAACTCGGAGTTGGTTTTGGACGACCGCCGAATGAGATCGGCTTTGTTCATGGTGGGATAGCAGTGTCAGCTGACCGCCTACGAGGATTGGCAACCACCCGCATTCCATCGTCAGCACTGGATTTTCTCACTATTGTTAACCTAATGAAATCAAACGACACAGAGCAATATCGAGATTCAACGATGTGTTGTCCACTGTCCACACCGATATCCAGCGATGGAGGATCCAGTCACGGTAGCCCAGGTAAGCGATTCTTTTGTTTTCATGTGAGAATGAGATGAATGTTTCTGGGAGGACAAATAGGGCTAAAATTTGTTACCAACATTCAAGAATGCAACAACTTTTGCTAGTGTGATACCCTGAAAATCTATTGCCAAAAAATATCGTATTCTTCCATAATTATAAAGTAGAATTGCTGGGTCACAACAGTGGAACGAAGAGAGTATATTAAATCCATCTTTTACCTCTTTAACTTCCAAAGATACTCTTCAGAGAATGAGTGGTCGTGGTTTAGTTTAGCAGATTTCGCGAAAACGGTTTCATACGACTAACGGACCGGTAAATCTGTCTTAAACTTATTGGATATGTTCAAACAAAAGCCTAATTCAAATATGGTGACAAGGAAGAGGCACAGGTGGTTAACAACGGTGCATTTAATACGGTGTGAGTGTTTGGTGGGACTGTTCTTCACATATTAAATGCCAATATTATTGCCCAACAATTTTCGTATTATAATACACTTTTTGGTTTTTTCTTTTGTGTGAGAAGTTGCGTTCTTGTTACTGTTCATTAACAGTCATAGTCCCACAGTTGTAATCAATTGTTCAATTTAAAGTAATGGTATTCCTCTAAATTAGGGTAATAAGTAGAACATTTTCCGATTGTTCTAATCAAGTTAGCTAACATCATCCGAGTTAGAAATCTTGCCCACTTGGTTATATTTACCTACTGACGGTTGCTATAGAGTTCAGTCTCTTCCAGAGCTTGCCATGCAGATTAAAAGCTGTTCCTATGAGATTGAGGCTATATGTATACACACTGATATTCCGTCGTGATCAAGCAAAAATTCCTGTTCGAATGACAATGAGCTCTGATAAATCGAATTTTGTTATTAGTCAAACGTTTTGAGTGGCTCAGGGTACGGTCGTCAGTTTATGTCAAAATCCATGAAGAACTAACAAAACTCAAGTCAGTCACACACACTCACACTTGTACCACGTGGATCTTGTCGTAGTTTGAGATACTTTGAGTTTATGATTATTCGCTTCCCCTTATTTCATCTCCAACTCCTCCTTCAATTCATCATAATCATCGTCATCATCATCAGTGTCGTCATCGTCATCAGAATCCTGGTCCGATAGGACACAGATCAACGAACACAGTTTACTTATCCTTGACTCACGCAGCTGGAAAAATCGTTTTATCCGGTTTCATTAATAGAATGAATGTTAAACCGGTAATGAGCTATATGACCATGTGACCAAATGATGTCAGTTTCGATTAATTCATTTCGTCCTGTCAATGAATATCCTCTTTGTGGTTATAAGCGTGATCGTGACAATAAAGTTTTGTGCAAACAACAAAAGAGAAAAAATAATCAACCATAATCCCAGAAGTATGTTCTTAAACAATTGCATTCATTTCTCACAGAACGTCCTGAGGAAGATGAACTTTTCGAACTGGACAGTGATTCTGGCTCGGGCAAAAATTCCAAACGACCACGTACCATCCTGACTTCTACCCAGAGACGACGCTTTAAATCGGTTTTTGAAATGAATCCAAAACCAGCACGAAAGGTTGGTTGTCAGACTGTGGTTGTGTATTCCTATGATTGCCACTGGAGGTTAAAATGACACTTTAATCCGATGGTTATTATCATTGTATTTTTAGATCCGGGAAGCGTTGGCACAAGAAACGGGACTGAATATCCGCGTTGTACAAGTCTGGTTTCAGAACCAACGAGCCAAGGTGAGATGAACGAAGTGAAATTACTAAGAATTTGCCGGAAGAAATCTTAATGCCTTGTAACGGTTATTTATTGCTTTCTGAAGTAGTAACGACTGTCATGGAATAATTACAACTGTTTCTGATCCTCCAGATGTGCGGACTGCCATAGTTTGAATACAGACCTCAGTAGACAACTTTAGACATTAACTGCTTATTTTCACATAACATTAAAAAACACGGACTTATTGTATAACCCGTGGAATAATCGAGGAGTTTTCTTTGAACCTACTTCTTCCAGTGATAACGAGTCATATGCGACAATTAATACCTAAGTATCCCACTTGTTAGTACTTCATACAGACGACTATATTCTCACTGGACTGGCATATCTCAACCAGACTTCTGCTGCTCACTAAGTCAATTCCTAACATTTCACTCAGTCTACATCCGGTCAAAACCTCATGTCTATATGATCATAAGGCAAACGAGCTGATGTATTTGTTAGCCTCATTCAATGTACAGCTGAGTAACCTCACTCGGAATCAGCTGAATAGCTTACGTTTGTACATGTAATTTGTTGAACATCGCTACTCTTACCATCGTGATACTCTCACTGCCAGGAGTGTAAGGGGGACAGGGTGCTGGTGAATTTATGGTCTGTCACCCTCGTGCTAATATAACATAGATATTTTTTTTACATACGCATAAAAAACTGTATGAAATCTAAAAGATACAGACGGACTGCTTACAAACTTCAGACCAGAAAAACTGTTTCATTTCTATGAGGTTGATAATTTCAACGTGTCCAGGTACCTTGACTCTATCACAGATAACAATATAAATTGTCTTGCGAGTGGTGAAGTATGGCTGTTCGTATACACAGTGGATCCAAAAAAGGACACTCATTGAGACGACATTGAGTTGCTGTTATAAAATGAGCATGGCTGTTGTTGTAGGTCTGCTGTACGCATGTAATATAATTTGTTCTTTCAGGACAGTCACCTCCGTATTCATATTGTATGATTTCATTTTTTCTTCTGAACTTACCAAACAAAAACAATTCATACTATTATGAGTGGAACAAGTACTCATCTTATTAGGTACTGAACTGCTTAGTCACCGGCTTCGGAGTAGCAGTTCACGATCAGGAATTCCGTACTCGCTGGTTATGAGTTCGGCACATTCATCCTTATCAAACACAGCAATATGTGAGTTTCGAGTTGGTATTTTACTACCGTACAACCAAGAGTAATAAAATAGGCCTTTGGCGGTGAAGAGAAGACGAAAGGCGTTAACCCAATAGTGGTTAACAACAGTTTATTCCAAAAAATTCAAAATCAACAGGTCAAAACCTAACAAACATATAACCGAAGTTTAATTGAGGATAAGACGTCCCCATCAAGAAATCTTTCTTACAGTCCTAACTTCCTCATTTCGTCAGTTACATTTAGTTCAAAACCAGAGCGGGCAGACAAAGGTGACTACACCACCCGATGGGAACGATCGAGCGTAGACACCAGCGGTCGAATATCTGAGGACGGTTCATGTATTCGGTCAGTTAACTTATTTAGGCGACCCTTTTGCCTCAGCGAAGTTCCCCGCCGTCACCAGACAATCCCAGGCTGACGACTATTGCTTCATCCTTGGAGAAACATGTTTTTATTTCAATCTGTAACGCTCCGCTGCTACTGCTGCCACAACTTTCCAACTTCACAAGCCGGTTATCAACATTAATAACCTCGTTATCCAACATTAAACATACGTAGTTGCAGCAATCTTGTAATAGCAGTTTGTACCTTGAAGTTAAAAAGCAACTTCCGAAATGTTTATCAGAGTACGAAATAGCGTCTACCATTGTCCAGGCTACTTGGAAAGTGTCAAACAGCAACATCTTGCCGTTACCATAATGAAGATCCGCCAGTCTTCCACAAGGAAGGAGATCCACGCCGGTATCTTGTGGGTGCCCTAGTCAATCCTCCATTAGTTAGTCTATATCAACATTAAACTGAAATGGTCATGCTGACGCTGAAGCTATCACACAGTTCACTGTTAACCCTAACCCGAGTTGAAGTATGAGAGTAAACGGCCGACGGTATGTTTACGTACTTGGTTGATACATCCCTGCACTTAAGTGACTCTAAAAGTGTAGATCGGTCCAGTGAATCAAACGCTCGTTTATAATTGAGAAATAAGGCAGTTGTTGGCCAGTGGTATACACGGCGCTACTTCAGAATTTAGCGACCGGTGAAAATTTGATCAGAACAACCTTGTCTAGAACGAAACCCTGACTGTTCCTTCCTAATGTTTGCTTCCCGAGCATCAGTGAGTAGTCTATGTACAATGGGAACCAGAACACTGGCAATAACTTGGGTCAAGCTAATTCCTCTATGGTGTCTATAACAGCTTCCGTCTCTTTTCTTGAATAGAGTAACTGTTATCTAGTTAATTCAGCTGAGCGACAGGAATGTTCCTCATCGTCCAAAAGAGTTGAAACAACTGAATCAAGGCTTCTACTAACGCCTTTTCACCTCCTTGGAAAAGCGCCTGTACGAGGTCCTGTGAATTACAGCCCTTTTTCGTTTGAGAACGGGATTGCAATAACAGTTCTTAATTTTAGGAGGTGGTTCCAAATCTGTCGACCAATACAATATACTACATATTTGTAGCGATAACACTATAGAGGTAGGAAGCTAGCTAAGTTAGTCCTCAAGTGTTCTACCCAGCGTCCTAATCTTCTGATTTTATTGTAAATCACTTCGCTGTCCACCTGGCTGTTGACTTCATTAACAGAAGTATGCCATCGACTGGTAACGGAGAGTTTTGAAGATTCTTCTGGTGCTCATTGAAACATGAACAGTTTCCATTTCTTCAGCCTTGTGCGTTGGATGCAAATCTTGAAATCGATCTGGAAAATTCCCAATTAGTTAGACGAGGGTTAAAAGCTGTAGAGTAGTGCCTGGCTGTAATGAACATCGAAATTACGAAGACCGAATGCGTTGTAACATAATTTGACGAGGTAGCCTTCTGGCGTACGGCCTTAGACCGATGACCAGAATGAACCACATTTTAAACAGATGGAGATTCTCATCTACCTATTTCCAATAAACAAATTAAAATAACTCTCTCATCAACCCGTCTGACTGACAAAGTCAATCCCAGTACAATTACGTTGTTCACATGACACAGATCTACAGTATTTAGTAATTCTAACCTCGTATCAACAGTTCTGATTGTGCACTTTACCAGCGACACATTACCTTCTTAAACGTTCCCTTAATTACGTCTAACCGAATACCAGTATATGTGTTGCTGGTCCATCTGGTATGACGAAACATACCTTTCAAGAATGAGACTTTAAAATACACCAAGTTGTCGTCTGCTTAAAAATTACGCTGAATTTATCAATTTTTGACCGGTTGCAACCTTAATTCAACTAGTAAAAAATTATATCCATTCCAGAGTTCGCAAGGACTACGGTACTACAACAACAGTAAGACGGAAAGATACTAAAATTTTCCAGGATAAACGTCACTCGGACATAACGAGTAGGGTTGAAACAAGCACAGTTCAGCAGACAGTGACGTGCTAGCACTTCCACTGGATGCCACTCACTACACAAAGCTGTCCAGATGACGACATCGAATAAACAGCTTGATTTACATCATGAAGGTATGCATCAGATTTCATCCAAAGATAATTACCAGTGAGACTGTTACGACGAACTCATACAGGATGTTCCTGGTCAGACATAGCCTAACGCTAAAAGAACACCGTTTGTATTGCAACTGATTCGTCTGGCGTTGAAACGTTGGCGAGCGATCCAGTAGACTGTGATTCGAACTACCCGCAAAGATGTACCTAACAGGAACATAACAGAGGCTTCTACGTTATTCGAGTTTATGTGTGACCACCCCTTACATGTTGATAGTTCATAGAAGATTGAACCAGTTTTCGCAAACTTTCTGAGTGTGGATTCGAATGAGACGTTAAACTTTCATACGTCGAACTGCACCAAATCCTCTCATTCTGCTATGGGAAGTGGCTAACAATGCTGAATACTCGCCTCAGATTGATGACTTGTTAGTGTGTTAACTAGCATTAGGAGGTTCTCGGACGGCTTGCTCACATAGCCATTCGAGCACCATAGAAACCTCACATTAGGCTTTCATTCATATCAACGACAAAAGTGTCCTTATGCTCACATTCACCTGACCTATTGTTGGGTGAGATGCATATGCGTGAGGAAAAAATTTTGACCAAAATGGCTACCTGTGAGGTAAAGACTGGACAACACCAGTATGGACAATAGCTTCATCTTCAGTAATGCGTAGACATCATTTTTCGAATAGCGTATTTACTCAACCTGCTGCCTAATCAAGTTCACTAGCGATCTTAAGCAGAAGGACATTTTCCTCTAAATGAATCCAAATCACAGGTGTGATACCAAGAACGTTAGATTTAAGACAAACACAAACTGTTCATACCTCTCGTTTTTCTACTTCCGTGAATAATGATATATCTCAGCTGGACGAGAAAAGCCACATACAAACCATATTTCCTTCTTTTCATTCGCTGATTTGACAGATGAAAAAGCTTGCAAGACGTCAGGCTCTCGATGCACTACACCAGTTCAATCGACGGGTTTTCTCCTGTCGTCCTGCCGTTGAATCCGAATCATTCAATTCAAGCAGTCTTAGTCCACGCGTTACCACAAAAGCTGGAGGAGGTGTACCTTCGCCCGTAGGTAAGTATCAGTGCTGTTATACGCTTAACATAATTCGCTGTATGGAGTACGAAGCAGAAAAGGTTGAAAATTAATTAAAGAGTTAAACGGTGAGTATTGGAGCACTACTCATAGTTGAGTGGAGATTTACATTCCAAACGAAGTTTATACATTTCAGTGTACCCTAACATTGTACGTCTTAGTTTTGGGACCAATATTTACACCACACTTCTGCTTTTAAGATATCCTACTAGACTCGTACTAACCATTATCTGATGAGTAAGCCTGAACATTCATATGAATAAAAGCCCAATGTGAAATTGCTATGATGCTCGTATGGCTCTGTGAGCAAGCCGTCCGCGAACCTTCTAATGCTAGTTAACACACTAACAAGTCATCAATCTGAGGCGAGTATTCAGCATTGTTAGCCACTTCCCATAGCAGAATGAGAGGATTTGGTGCAGTTCGACGTATGAAAGTTTAACGTCTCATTCGAATCCACACTCAGAAAGTTTGCGAAAACTGGTTCAATCTTCTATGAACTGTCACCATGTAAGGGATGGCCACGCATAGACTCGAATAACGTAGAAGCTTCTGTTATGTTCCTGTTAGGTACATCTTTGCGGGTAGTTCGAATCACAGTCTACTGGATCGCTCGCCAACGTTTCAACGCCAGACGAATCGCCTGCAATACAAACAGTATTCTTTTAGTGTTAGGCTATGTCTGACCAGGAACATCCTGTATGAGTTCGTCGTAACAGTCTCATCGGTAATTGTCTTCGGACGAAATCTGATACATACCTTCATGATGTAAATCAAGCTGTTTATTCGATGTCGTCACCTGGACAGCTTTGTGTAATGAGTTGCCTTCAGTGGGAGTGCCAGTGAATCATTTTCTGTTGTAGTATACTTGTTGCATCCATGATCACCGTGTCCGATTTATGCCATTAATCTCACATGTTATTTATTTCATAACCTTATAGTTTTTACCATTTGTTTAACAAACTGTTCTGCCACTCTTCTTTTACTACACTTTGTTCTGTTAATTGACGGCGAACCCATTTCAACGGTGTTAACGATCTTCTTTCAACAAACAAGTGTAAACGCCTTGGAAATTATTCACTCAAAGTGTCGTAAGTAGTGATCAGATTAGGCTGTTGCAAACGGCTCACACTGGAGCTCACCATCCAAATCTTTGTTAATGGCTGGATCGGTAGAGAGTTTCCAAGCTGTACTTGGTCACTACACGTGTCGGGAAACAACTAGCATTTTAAGTTTGCTAGCTGAATCCAAATGTGTATCTCAACCGCAACGTTGCTTCAGCATATTCAATTCTATGTTGATAACAGGTTTACATTCCAGTATTCTTATCTGAAGTTCTTTTATCCAATGTTTATTCACTTTTTTGCATGTAAGTATTTTTACATAAATTATTGGTAAACGAGCACAAACATAGGAACTCCAAAACGACTGTCTCCTACCGTACGAACTGACGAACTTACTAGGGCAACTCTACTGGTAAGCACTGTTTTTAAATGGCCTAGATTAATTGTAATCAATGTGAGGAAATTACTTTCTGAATTATGATTGACAAATTATATGGCAAACAAATCATCAGATTGACTATAGTCCGTCTATTATCCACGTTGAACAGTCAGTTTATAGTCCGTGAGTAGCCCCATATTTTCATTTCCAATTTGCCAGATAACAAACATCTTTTCAATTTTTGAGTTTATCAAACGTAGTAATGTTTGTGTGTGTTAAACTTTCTACCTGAGAGCAGAGAATGCTGAAACTTTTCGATTTCTTCAGTGTAACAAGAAGTGAATATTTCTTTCGTTAAAGGGATCTTGTTATGTAGAAAGTTCTTTCTTTGTCTGACAAACATTTGGGAAATGTAAGTATACCCCCCACCAAAAAAGATATTCATGTATATGGTTATTTTATCGGATTCTTGTTCAACCGAGATTATTACAAATAATAAAACCTTGTTTTGTAGAAACAAAGCTGGAACGAGGACAAGAACCTGCCGACTTTTAGCTACTTAAAACAGTGGACTCTGAGCGACTGAACACAAATATGACAAAGGGTTACTGAAGAGAAATTATGTTATTTCACTTCAAACAATTGCATACAGAGCAGAAAGCTATTTTCCATTGTCTGCCTAGTGGTTATAAAGAATTTGGCTTCATAAAAGCCCTCTTTGAAAATCAGAGTTGTTGGAGGTATCACGTGACTTACAGTTTGATCCAACAAAAACCCTTCTGCGCAAACGGTTTCCATCAATTTCCTTCATTTTCTGGTCATTCACTTCGATTTCTCCACCATTTACCCTATGAAACAGCTTAGGTCAATCTGAGTCAAACTGAAGTTGCATGTAGTTCATGGCTGACGAACGGACAGGACATCATATCTCACCTTGAAAGTAACCTGGCTCCCGTTCTAGCACCAGATTTGAATCACATAATAACTGACAAGGTGGCATTGTCATTTTTAACCCTCGACTGTCCTGTTTTATTGCCTCGTAACGCACGAAAATCAAGAGCAATCTTGTCTATCCCCTCTATGTTTCGTTGTACGCTAATTTACCTTTTCAGATACCCCAAAATCAACAACTTCCAAGTGTCATTCTCTGAGTGAAAATGGTATCGACCAATCAGTTCCTCACCACAAAGTCGCCGAACCGGCCGTCTCAGGCGTTACTCGACTGACTGAAGAATCGCACGTGATAGGTGGATCGAATGAAGAAAACACCCCCAATATGTCTGCTGTCAGTCCAATGACTGGGGTTCCCATGATCTCGATTTTTGATCCACAACGTATTCCGAACACGTGCGGCATAACAAGCACAACTCCGTTTGCTCCATATTCACCTTCAGAATCTGATGTACGAGTAGCCGTCGAGAACTATCATCAGCTGCTTACAAGGTCGGCAAAATCCCCTCAAACCACTTCGTCTTTTTATAATGTCGCACCCTGTTCGACAATAAACGAAGGTCTGGGTCAGGTGCTTCCCACAGGAATTCCCCCGATGGATGGAAGTAGCCTGAATGCACCCATTGACAGACTGTTTTCAATGCAACATGCGTACTTCCTTTCCTGACTATCTCCAGAACTATTTGACCAACAAACAAACTTAGGTACATACCAGATTCTTATTTGGATGAGATCTTATAAGATTTCCTTTGAGGACAACGAAAAGGAACAAGGCGGCAGTTTTTGATGCTGAAGAACATGATTTGAGGATATACATTAATGTGAGTATATACTGAAATGATTATTCCGCTTAGGTAATCGTGTCTAATTCTTTCAAAATTATCACTGTCTAGTATGGGCAAGATTTACCAACGTCACATTGAATAATTTTCATAGATTCATATTACAAAGCCTTGTTTGAATTACGTCGCATTCTTCTTACGAAAACGAACTTAAATTACATTTCTTTTCTCACCTCCGATCTTTTACAGACTTAACCGGCGGATATGCCAAAATTGTACTTAAAACGATATAACGTCAATTATGAATTTAAGTTCATTGTACACCGCTTACAACAAGGAAGTTGTTATAGTCTTATGCGTTCTGTGGTGTTACAGTAAGATATGGGACTTGAAACGGTGTTATAAGTATCAAATATTTACAACGTTTAAATCGTTCTTACAATTCGGGCAGAATTATTGGGATTTTAGTGAGAGTAGCGTTTTCATGTTGCGGTTTTACTGGTGTACTCATGAAAATGACCGTATTTATAGCGAATAGCAAAATACGTTGTACTGCGCGACTATCCAGACCTCATAACCCTAATCGGTGAAAGCCGGCCAGTCTTGTCTCGTTAGTTTATCTGACAATTTTGCGCGAACGAAGAGCACAATATTCGGTTATTTAATTTCTACTTCATACTAACGTTTGTCAGGCAGAAGTAGAAAATTAATTCTCCTAGTAATTCGTCCTGTGCTCTTCAAAAGATTCCGATAAGCTTAGTGTTCAGTCCACTCGAACGCTGTTCCGAACACAACAACACAGTAAAGTCAAGTGGTTCAAACCAATTTATAGGGTGCCCCCATACTGTGACGAAACAGAATGAGAAATCGCGTGAAGATCCATGTTCACCAACGATACGAGGAGTAAGCGTGACTGATAGTTGTGTTGTTCAAGGAGAGATTTTAAACTTACGAAATGAGTGCTCCGAATTTTAAGAGGCAGGTTAACATAATTAAAGCGCAGAACAGATAGACGATAATACGCTGGACATGCATGGTTGGTGTATCCATGTGTGGATTAGTGCTGTGATTATGGAAATCGGAAAACACTAGATCACAAATTCGTACTGAAAGGTAACTTGATGTGAACTATCCTAGGTTCCATTCACAGATGAGTGTGAACACGGGATCGTACTACAGTCCGTCCAGTTTTGTTAGAGATTTTTAAATGCCGAAAAAGAGAATTTCTCATTGAGGCGTAAGGAACATTGATTCATCTACAGTGCGGTATGAATTACACCAATAACCGAGACTAGTTGCAGTAGAATACAAGATTGTGAGAGCTGGTGAGAACAGGTCGAAGATCCTAAATCGGATTAAAATGATGATCCCGGTATAACTGTGAAAAATCTGGTGGAACTTAAAGATCGTAGAGTTATAGTCGCGAATACACAGACGTAGGCAGCGTAAAATTTTAACCAAGTGATTAAACCTGTAAATATTGTATGCGGGATCTTCAAAATCTGCTTGTAGAGTTACTTAGATTAAAATGTGAAAGAGAAATGTGAAGCATAAGAGGAAACTCATCTGTGACGGAAACATTGATTGATAACTCAGTATTTTGTTTGTATTAAGTGAAGGGAAACGGCAAAAGATAAGAATCGAGACCAGCCTTTCTTATGGCTGGCTCATCAGCGGAATATACTAACTTCATATATGTTGTCAGCGAAAAAACGACAGAGTCTGTTTAGTGTCGGCTGTCCCACACATAAAATGCAAAGACAGTATGATTGATATTGACAATTCAATGACTCTTAACGCACTGACACTATGATATCATATTATCGGTACGACGTGGATGTAACGAAGCACACATCAACTACTAGCTACGTGCAATCCTTTTGAAATATGAGTCCAAGATGAGAGGATACTGAAGGACTGAAAGAGGTATCTGGCTAAGAATCTTATGAGACATGCCAGTAAACATCCATGCAGCCAGCGCATTTAGTACTTTCACAAGTACATTGTGAATTGGCTGAAGCAAACAGGACGGCGTTACGGAGCAGCTGCTAACGCGTGTCTAGCCTTTTATTAGCCTGTTATCACAAATGCTACTAGGATCTTCTTGAAAACAATCCCCACCTACAGTCGATCAACCTACCTAACTGCTTATACTGCACCATTTTCAAATCGCTGCACTTGGATTAGTTACCACGACATTAGACAGATCAGTGAACAGTCGACGGAGGTGTATGGGGCGGAGGGTTAATCCCGAAGGCAGAAAGTATTTCCTCTTGTACCATGCACAAACGAACTGATATCCAGATCAAAGGGACTGTACGTTAACTTAGCATAAAAAGAACAAGTCGGGATTAGCATGCTTTAACTGGCAGTATGCTATTGAACATCTTGCACAGAAGGTAAAACCCTTACGTGTGAATGCTTGTTAGTTCCAATCACTTACGGGGTCTAGGCGTCTTAGGTATCAATGACAATGGACATTTGTTTGGTTATGGCTTACTTTGTGAACGCAGAAGGCATACAGACTGACATATTTCGGATAGATGTGAACAGTGGTGGTGTTGTTCGTAGCTCGGGTTTATGGTTTTGGTATTGGTATGTTCGGCGAGCTTGGCATTTAGGTTGCAAACGTTTCATCACCATGCTGGTGATGAAACGTTTGCAACCTAAATGCCAAGCTCGGCGAACATACCAATACCAAAAGACTGACATATATAACCGTTCCTGCAAAATTCAGTGAAAACCACTGCCCAAACCAAATTGCGGCAGCAATTTAGAAGGGAGGAAAAGTCGAAGCCCCAAGGTTACTATTACTTTGAATATTACAATAGCAAAGACACTTTTTATCAAGTCTGAGTCAAATTTGTTCAACTTGCCCTTCTCTCTTTTAAAAAACGTGGGGCAAAAACAATTGAACTATACAGTAAATTTCCCGAAAGAAGTCTCGGATTCACAAACTTCGCAAGCCTTGTACAATAATCAACGCAACCCAGTAAATAACAGGGTACCGAAGTTAGCATGTCATCTTTTTAACTATCTGTCTGTTTAAACGTCTGTGGGATCACATCCGGATTAAGGGTACTTCGGTGATCGGGATTTCTAAAATCTTTTCGTCATATCCACTTAACGTAACCCGTGTCGAATTTCTCACCTTATTCGGATAACCACATTACGTCATCGGGGTTTGTTCGTCGGTCAACTCGGATCGAATCATACCCCACCCTGATCACAAGGAATGGTGTTGAAGAGCGCATGAAACAAGCAGCCATAGTAAGTCGAACAGACTCAGCGGGTTACCAGTGTTGGTGACTTCAAAAAGGGCCAGATCATAAATGAACTAAAAAAGGTTACATGGACGGTGAGTTAGTCCTTACTGTTTGACCCTAATAGACTCGCATCTCCTGAATTATCTTGCAACCTCAGTGTCACATTTCAAACCACGATTTGACTTCTGCATTCAATTCAAGAATGGTACAACAAATCCGACTGGTGTATGTCACCAGTATCAAACATGTATTCCACCTTTTGATTAAGCGTCCAGAAAGGAATGAAGCCGGACGGATTCTGGATACGATATTTCTCAATTAGATGTGTTACTCACTACTTCCATCTTAAATCAGTATTACAGCCACATTACCAGAAGTGTCTTACCATGATCTTAAAATTTTTTGATTAAGTTAGCGTCATATATTTTGTAGCACTGATATACGCTCGGTTGACTCAAGTCTTGTGGGAATTTGCTGTAGACAGATTGATATTGTCATCCATGATGTGTTGAGTTGTTTAAGATGCTGGGTTTAGACGGTGAGTCAATGCACGAAATCGTTAAACAAAATGTAAATTGCACATTTGTGAACCACAACGCTCACCTGAGCTCATTTGAATGTTAATATCTTTCTGACTATGATCTACTTTGAAAAATATATAATCGGTCATAACACTAAACCAGTAATAACAGAATTTTGTGTCAGACAAAGCGTGACTTATTCTTTGTTTCATGACAGCCGTGAGTGGTAACCATCCAACAAACATCGCACTGTTAAATCTACTAATTAGTAGTATCTGTGAGTAGTCTGTTAAAAGGATGAGACGGACGTCTCTTACTGTTTACAGCCTCGATTAATGGGCAAGTACGGACTACTCAGTTGTGCAGACAAGTAATGTGCTCACTGGTGTATTTTCCTGCGTTATACCTAAATGTATTTGATCACATCGTTGCAAATTTACAATGCGATTAACGATGTGCGCAGCGTATAAGTGAGGCAACCTCACGGCTAGTAAGGAGAATGTCGCAAAACACTCAGATGGACACACCATGGAACATTCACAATGGTTTATGTCGAATTACTTTACCATGGCAACCACAAGTCAAACATAAGTCCTCGCTGCTTAGGCAAAGTACGAACGGTCCTGTGAATATCGCGGAAGGTAGCGACGGATAGTTTCCCTTTGCTTAGAACTAACCGAAATGACTGAGTTGCAATGCCTTTGTGCAACAGACGAGGGCAGTTGTCGATATTGCGCTAAACACTTCAGTGAAGTAACACAGTGACGCATCATCTTTTAAGCCATCTTCTAAATGTTCATGTTTAATCAAACAGACAACAGTATTCACTTTTTGTTAGTATAATTAGTCAGACAGGAATAGTTTGACTGACGTATGCAGTTAAATTTCCCCTGGACTAGTACTGACTTGCAAGAGGTATTGGTAGACTAGCAATGGAGTCATGGTGGACAGACTGTGTGCTTCATTTTGTTGTATAACACTAAGAAGATCAGAGACTAGAAGTGTACGTGCTGTTTACAAAACATTTGATCAAGGAGAATGTCGTTACAGTATTGCCAACGATATGAATACACGGCGGCCGTGCAAAACAGCGTTTGCATTCGTGCTATATTTTCACATATCTTGCAGTGGATATACAATAAACAGCTTTCTAAAGACAAGCGTCTTTTGCAGTCACAACAATTTCTGTTAGAACATGGTCTCATCTGTCGGATGGTCAATAATAACACATTTTGTTGAATGCTTTCGTCCTTCAAGACAGATAAAATTAACACTTTAGTTGCGTCGACCAAGACTACGATATCCGCTCAAGATCCATTACTGAGGCATCACATACTACTTACCCTTATGGATAGCTATTTGAATCACGGCGAATCGCCCTCAGAAGTGTACTCTGAGGAATGCATGACTTAAGAACAAACTGAGTCAGTGTGTACCGTAACGTGGTGCATCAGTAGATCTTCACTAGAATGTCTGCTTGTGACATTCCTGTTACCACCGTTCTAAGTATCAGTGGCCACGACACCTTAGGTAAACCGGTATCTTCTACTGTAGCGTGCCAACCATTCGTTAGAAAGCGGAGCGGACATTTAAAGCAACAAACCGCATTTACATGACTAACTGGGAAATCAAGAAGTTGGAGCGCGGATTTACTGCAGTTTCCGTGGCACATAATCCAAAAACACCCTGTTTGATCACAATTTAGCTCCCCAAGGAGCGGTTGATAATGAGCAGTGCATATTGTTGGGGTCCTAATTAAGTGACCGCCGCCATCGTTTAGCCTCTCTTCAAGCAATTACTCTTCTGCATTCGCTGTCTGTTCATTTTCTGTATTACTAATGGAGGATTTGATAAGATCAGAACTAACGACAAGAATTGCAAACTTAGATAAATCACGCGGTTTATCAGCTCGGCCACGAAGCCATACAGATTGCTGGAAAATTTCATTTCAAATTTTGATTGACCCAATCACATCTCTCTGTCTTTGTTATCCATTAAACAGTCCAGGAGATTAACTCTCAAGGTATGATTTTCTTCGACACTAGCGTTAATTAACGCCGTTATTTCATACCACTATAGTCTTTCTATCAGGTTGTTTGAGAACTAGTGTTAATCAGGAAAAGATCAGTTTGTAACAAAAGATTTCATGTATTTAACCTCCTAGTACACTATGTGACATTGGTCGTTTAATTGTAGCTCCAAAACTAAAGCAAATTTGTCCCAATCTACCTACTTTACATCGACTGATTTTTGGTGTAATTTCCCGTTCCACATGGTAAGTTCTGTTTACCAACCACTAAACGGATAGATGAGTTAGCTCATCCCATCAAGACCTCCATAAAGCCAATTTTGGAATACCGCATATCGCACATGATTTACTCTCAACAAAACTCAAGCCAAATTGTACTCGTATAGCTCAACTGGGACAAACCAGAAATCAGCAGAAAACTGCCCCAATTTTGAGAAGGAACAAACCAAGCCAGTGAAGAAAAGAGTAAACAATACCAGTGCCAGTCGACTGATGTGTTCCAGTTGGTAGAACATTTCAGACAAATAACGTTTTTAATTCATGTTCTAGTTCAGACGGCAATAAGTTATTCAATAGACAAGAGTTGACCCAGTGAGAGTGAATGTAGATTTATCCGTACTACCATTGTTCATTACATTTATCAGCGAATACTCAAACGCGAATACTCACAAGCGAAAGTGACTGAGTGTTCACATATGGTAATCCGGTCGTGCCTAATGTGAGGTCACTGGCGTAGTGGTAAACACGGTTGCCTGCTCATCAATAGCGTGGCCGTGTTTCTAGTCCCGGCAGTGGCGAGGATATGCACTACTGACGAGCTCTAATGAGAATGAAACTCGAATACTCTAACTGTTTGCCTGGAAAACACTGTGGTGGATGAGCGATCTGATTAAACGGAGGATCGATAACCGGAACTCATTGACAAATTAAAACTGAATCATGAATGCTCTAACCACGAATTGTATTGACGATATACAAGCACTGTGCTGGCTGTGGGTGAGATGCATAACACAAACACGAATAGTCTACTTCCTTTGTACTTTCAGTTATCCTTATATACGGCATTTATATTGTCTCTCCCCGTCATACTTGCCCTATTATTTGCTGCAATTTATGCCGGTTGATTTAATTGAAACGGAGACATGAGGAATGAAATTCTGACCCTAAGCTTTCTACGGTAAAGCTGGTACGATTGCATAGAGTCAGTGCCATCAACAAACCACATCTGTGGTGAACGATGCCGATGAAAACTACTTTACAACACATTGGATACCGATGGCATGTGTATAGGCACACAAACATACACTCTATGACATACACATTGAGAATTCACATTAGTTCCGATGATTGGATTCCGTGCTGGTTAGTTTGGAGCAGTGGTCTCAACTAAGTCTTCCGTCGGTGACTGATTGAGCATTATTATGACAGACTTCGTGCACCGTTGCGCTTCATATGAGTAAGATATAGATACCTTGGTTGACGAGGTGACAAAGCAAACGTGCTTGCCTTTTTCATTCGAGTTGATAGTGGATCAGTGAAGGCTGGTGGCGCACGTTAGTCCCTACATTCGGATTAACTTTAAATGGTCTACAATTATTCGAACGAACTCGTCTTTGTTAGGCCTACGACGGAAAACAAACCGCAAGTTATATGCGGGAAATTTCTTGAATCTTATCCAGGTCTTCTAAATTTCTCTCATGAAGCAACCAGTCACTGTTCATCCAAAGAAGGATTTCACTACCAAAATGTAAATAAAGACTAAAACCAATGATACCACTCAAAGGATTTGCCGGAATTGTTTGCAGTCGTGTCAGTTCGGATAACTTTTGTCCTGTTGGAGACACCTGAAGTCTAGTAATGAAATGAAAACCGCCGAGGTTACACCGTCCGTTTGGTGAACAATTTGTTAGGAGGGGTTAACAAAAGATGTTTGAGCTTTGCCATTAGTTCATAGAGTAAATTTCGTTTTAGTCAACTGTTTCCGAAGATGTCATTATGTACAAACAAATAACTTTCGGTGTGTTCACAAGGACCTCCGCATGGAGGAGAGTTACATCAAATGGATCTTGTCAGTTTCATGTTGTTGGCAGACATGACGATGGGAAAAGTAACACGTGACAACTATGTTTTACACTATTATATTACCGTTGGTCATGAGTCCGTGGGGCTACCTGAGTTGTGAAGTGCACGACCCTAAGCCGAGTGGTATTCGCAAGAACGAAGTGAATATGGTTCAGTTTTTTAAACCCTATTCGAATGGATTCTTCACTCTGCACACAGAAATCTTCGCTAGGGAGCCAATGGCTTGACATGAACACGGAGTGATAAACATGACATGGCCAAGAGTGACCATGATGGAGTTAGAATTAACTTGTACGACTACAGGATAAAAGATCACCTATCTCTCTGGTTAGCCAGTTTTTCACGTGGGTTTGTGTGGTTTAACTATTTCGGGAAATAGATAGTTTTCAATTTATGTTGGTCAAACATATCCAGTAAACTCAGTACATGTAAAAGCGTGGTGGACACACTGGTTTCTGTTTATTTGCTTTGGGCTAGATTCAAAGAAATTAAAAACTTAACCGTTTACCAGAACTATCTCAGTACTATTACAAAATAAGACTAAGCCCAACCAGATATAGCGTTGCTATGCCACGCGCTTTGGTGACGATCCATTCGCCTGTAGTGCTTGACAGTCCAGCAATGAACTACTGATCTAAACCAACCAGTCCGAAATTCGGTTAGTTCACCTAACATCTGTGATTTTGCATGTGCTTGCAATTGTGCGTGACATCTGTTCTATGTTAGTTTTAGTTTGGTTACTGTTATCCAAAGTGTAACTTTGATGGCCGTGTTGGTCCGATTCAACCATGGTAAATTTAACACCACCTTCCTAACCGTGGCGAAAAAGCTGTGTTAGGTACATTAGTTCCTACATTTCAATATAGCTAGAGCCAACAAGCATGGACAAACACAAAAGAAACCACTATCAACGTAGGCACAACTCACCTGAACAGGCCACAGCAGCAAAACATGACCGAACTGTGTGGACAGCTTGAACTGCTTAGTTAACGGATTGGCATAGCCGTTTGCCTGTTTTCTGTTCGATGTGACTACTTAACTCATGTCAATATCATCAGCAGACAGTTTCAGCGGATTCACTTCACTGTACTGGTCGGTTTGTATCCTAGACATTTCCTTGTGAACGACACCCGGCGGAAATGGAGCCAATATGCATTACTGGGATGGTTTATTCGTGGGCCCACTGCACAAAACACAGAGGTTTAGAATCTTGTTTGGTGACCAACAACAACGATCTTGGTATATATTAACAAACACATATTGTAAATTCGTGGATGTCAGTTGGTTCTACTTTGATACACTTTTGGTTACCTAATCAAAGTCAACTGAACATTGGAGGCAACAGATACTCTCACTCTGTTAGCATATCCCAAGCCGTATCAATTTTTGTTAACTCGCAAGGACTTTTCGTAAATGTCGATACATTCAGGATGCCTGAATCTTGTCCAGAGTTAAAAGCACATCTTTTTCTGATGTTAACCAAAAGTTAAACTGTCATCTAGGGAGATGTGTGTAAACAGTGTCATTGATATGCATACTGGATCCAGTCTGTAAACTAATAAGTCGTTATATTAAGTAACAAGTTTACGCCATCCATTCTTCATGTCTTATAACTCAGGTCCTCACTAACCTCATATGATCTATTTCAACAATGTAGGAAAAAATGTTTGTGATTTTCTGATGTTTACGTTTGTCTGTTGACGTTATTGTAACAATTTATGGTTGCCGCATAGAACAAATATCATATTCGCACTAATGTACTCTGGGCCTCAAAATGATGTCTGATTTCGATCGATTTTATAACTATACATTTAACCGGGTGTGGTCACAAATCACAAACGAAAGTGGTGGGATCTTGGGATAGAGTAAATCAGTCTTGCCTAGTGTGAGGTCAGTGGCGCGGTGCTTAACACGGCTGTCTCATGAAAACGTGGCCGAAGTTCAAACCCGACAGCAACAAATATACGCATCACTCATACGCCCTAAGAAAGAAAGATATTCAGGTTTATTTCGAAAATGTCCATTGAGTCATAGAACATGGAGTGTAACAAACATGTTTTCGATAAAATCTCATCAGGCTGTTACAGTTATAAAGGAAAATACAACTAAAAACAGTTTCATGCGAAACTTGGTATTGGTCCAAAATTCACATCTCAATTTTGTGTTTTTGGACGCCGATTGGATGTTAACTGCCCACATATCGATCGGGTGAGTTACCTAATGGCCAAGGCAATTGAAGTGATTGAACAAAGTTTTTCTGACCACACATGGTTGGATTACGTAGTCGTATGGCAATGGTCTCGACAGTGGCCAACATTCGCTGGCGAACAAGTTTTGACCTGTTCGCTGGGACTCTGTAGATAACACTGAGCGATCGATCTATGTTGACCTGATGATCGCTGTCGGCCAGGTGACCTACAATGACACTCGTGATTGATTTTCTCTTACCTGTCCCGATCCATGCTGGGTGATGTTCTCTAATTCTTCTAGATAAGTATCAAGTCGTATAGTTTGCTGAACAATCTCAAACGAACGGGTAAGTCGCCATAGATGAGTTGTGGACTGGCACTTTATCCTTCAGATTCAGAATAATCAGTGGCGAACTGGTGAATGAGATAATCGGTCGGGCTGCGTTGAACGTTCTGTTAAACGAGCTAGAAAGTCGACGGGTCAGTGATTCAGCCAACGTATCTCCTTTGTATGGCAGTCGTATGAACATAGGCTTCTTATCATCTCCTTGAATCTCAGCTGATGCTTCAAATGCTTCCATATGTTTAGCCACAAAATTGTCGGGATAGCCATTATGTTGTAGAATATAAATCATAAACTGTAACTCCTGTTCCAAAGCATCTGCCGAACAGACTTTTCTGGCTCTATCCACCAAACATTTGACCTGGTTGCGTTTATACTTTAAGTGCGTAAAACTATAAAAGTTACTGTACTGGCCTGACCAAGTTGTCTTCTGATAAACGGAACGTCGCAAACTTCTGTCAGTCCTTTTACTCAAAGAAACGGAAATGGAAAGACCCCTATGGCTCCAATTCTGAGGTGAAACTTACCAGCGGATGTGTGCAGTTGAAGTCTTTTAAAATATCAGCTATGTTGATAGATGAATCTGTGATAGTGAATATATCATCAACATAACGCTTGTAGAAAACCATTTGATTTATAACAGTGTTCAGTACCGTTCGTTCCAACTTACCACTAAAAAAATCTGAGAGTAGTGGTCAAGTTGAACATCACCCACGACTGTTCGCAGCTGTCACATTCCCATAGACTTTCCAGTCGGTCCCTTTCGAACAGCAGACGCATTAGACTCGAGTTTTGATCGCATTAGAGCTCGTCAGTAGTGCATATCATCGCCACTGCCGGGGCTAGAACCACGGCCACGCTATTGATGAGCAGGCAACCATGTTTACCACTACGCCATTGACCTCACATTAGGCACGACCGGATTATCATATGTGAACACTCAACCACTTTCGCTTGTGAGTAATGACCAGATTATCCGATCGTCTCGAAATGGAGACGCAGTTACTGTTTGTTAACTTCAATCGATAAACCCGCGGTTAGGACTTCATAGACAGGTCGAAATCTCCGATCCCATTAAACCTGCTAGGCGATATATTTTAGATTCATCATCATCATCATCATCATCATCATCATCATCATCATCATCATCATCATCATCATCATCATCATCATCATCATCATCATCATCATC
>LUCH01010822.1:5680-21306 GCA_013368495.1 Paragonimus heterotremus
GGCTTACCAATTTATACTGCACGGAAACAAAAAATACCGGAAGTGAAGCAACTACAATTCGGGCTTAACAGTTTCGTGCACAGCACACTAAATCGTCTTCCCCAGGTACAAATTAACCAGACGCGAAACGTTTGAAGGCCGTTGAGAAGGGAGACCGAATATTTATTGTTCGAAATATACAAAGTTCTCTTATAGCGCCAGAAATGGCACCGACACGTGAATTGGCTAGAGAGGCCGGAGACCGGCCGTCGACTAGCGACTAAACCGGAAGTGTGTGACACACGTGTGCTTTCGGGTTCGCGCCGCAGGCACACGGCATGTAGACAAACAATCGGACAACATGCATCACGCGAACTTTCTTAATAGCCTGGGTACAATGTGCAACTATTAATTTTGGAACTAATTTACACGTCATACCACATGCAGGCCAGTTGAATCTTCAGGTGGCTACAATAGCAGCATTTTCAACCATTTCTAAAAAGCAACGTTGTATCGACCAATATTTACCTGAAATCTTGCGAACGAAGAGAGATAGTACGAAGATCGTATAGGCAAGGAAGCTGGTAATTTTGTCATACATGTTTCACTATCAAATGTGTTAATGTTCTTCTTGAAATGCAGTGCCAACACTGTATGGTCGTATATTTCCATTTCGACCATATCTTCAAAACATCGCAAAACGAAGCACTCTCATGCCATTTGATGACGTATTTCACCCAGAAAGTTGTAATGATCGCATTTATAAGACTTGAGAAAGTGAGCTGACGCCAATAACGGGTAGTATTTGCGAAGATGGTGAAATCATTTTTATTACAGAGTTAATACGTTTGGGACTTATTCGATGTATTTCAATTTTTCCATTAACGCTGTTCATTTATAATTGATGTACTGTACGTACTATGCCTGAAATTTCGATTTTGAAATCGCCAAAAATATTAGAACCAGGATTCCCGCCAAAAGGACCGTTTTGCTTGTTAGACGACCTTCACAGCGAGTCTCCTGAAACGGATATTTGCCCTTAATGCTTCTCACTTTCGCTGCACCTCCAGATCTATCCGTTCTCTGTCGCGTTCATTAACGAGATACTGCTGGTATCAGCATAGATTTGAAACCAAAGCACGGAAATCCATTCTGCCGTGTACTCTCTCAACCAACCCGGGAAACGTGGGTACCAGCGAGTAGTGGCGACGACAGTTGCTGGCGGTCCTCCTCCCGGTCGTTTATTTTTTGTATACATGATAGAAATTCTAGGTTGCGTTCTTCAGTGGACGCCGGCGCTCATATCAGTATTATACCGGCGAGAAAGAAGGATACACCTCGTTTGACGCTCTCCAATCTCCAGGACCCTAATGGAACCCCAACACGAACTTTTGGCACAGGCTCCCCTACGTTGGATGTGGGCTTACGGCGTGCTTTCCGTTGGGTGCTCATTATAACGGATGTACCAGATGCCACCTTGAACATAGACTTCTGAAAGTATTTTGGGTTATTTTTCGACGCAGGATATCACAATCTCCTGGGTTCTCAAACTACTATATCCACCATAGGGACCACTTTACCGACGACTGTCCTCGGTCCACTGCTTGCTGAACCAGGTGGTGATGGGAAATACCGAGCGGTATCGCGCGAATTCACGGAGTTGACCTGTCCATCTAACTATCTACCTGCCCTCGTTACGGACTAGTTATATCACATCAAAACGAAAGGCGCATCAATTTTTCAGCGACGACGAAGACTGGCACCAGACGAATTGCTCACTGCTGGTGCTGAAATACAACACGTGCTGAACACGGGTGTAATCCCTCTGATATAGCCCACAAACATCTCCTCTGCATATGGTGCCAAAGAAGACAGAAGATGAATAGAGTCCCTGCGGAGGTCATCACGAATTGAACAATGCCACTGTTCCAGATAGATAATCTGTGCCACGCGTCCACGATCTAACTGACAGCCTTGCAGGTAAAGCAATCTTTAGGAAGATCGATCTCGTTCGCGCCTACTACCAGATGCCGGTAAAATAAAAGGATATACCCAAGACGGCTATTACCACTCCGCTCGGTTTGTTCGAATGTGTGCTCATGTCTTTTGGCCTTTGAGACGCTGCACAGATGTTTCAACGTCTGATTGATGGCGTCATCCGCGGACTGGGCTTAATTTATGCATTTGTAGACGACATCCACGTGGCTGGCTCTTCCCCGGAAGAGCGGATGTTGTTTTAACGTCTAGCATCTCGTGGCCTTACCGTCAGAGGAGCGAGGTCCGAACCCGGTCAAGCCTCGTTGAATTTTGTGGGCCACACCATCTCGGCAGAAAAAATTACATCGCTCGATCCCAACGTCGAGGCCGTTCAATTGCGCCAGCTTCCCGACACAATTCCGAAGCTCCGCCATTTCAATGAACTTGTGAATTATTGTCGACGATTTATTCCCAACTGCCTCAAGCTTGTGCAACCCCGGAATGGCTCACTTCGGAGAAATAACCGTACTTTACACCTAACCTCCGAAGCCATTACGTCTTTTGCCACCGTGAAGGAGGCACTCCACTCTGCAGTCATGTTGAAAGTCCAACAGCTGGACGCACCAGTCAGCATCGCCTTGGATGCATCAGACACGGCCGTAGGTGCAGTGCTGTAGTAAGCAATTCGGGAGAGGTGGCAGCCAACTGCCTTCTTTTCTCAACGCCTCAAATATACCGAAACGCGATGCAGCACTTTCGGGCGTGAACTCTGCTGTGTATAACCCCGTGCGCCATTTTCACCACGCATTCGAGGGCCGTGATTTCGTTGTTTTCACGGATCACAAACCTCTGGTGCATGCCTTGCGGAATTACTCAGGCAGATATTCACCCCGAGAAACTCGACAGCTGGACTACATAGCCCAGTTTTCTACGGACATCCGTCGTGTCTCCTGAGCCGCACACGCCGCCACTGATACTCTATCACGAATGCACAGCGTGTCTGCAGCCACCGACTTTATATCATATTGCAACATGGCCGCACAACAACGTTCCGACTGCATGTTTATGGATTATATAAAACGCACGAACTTACGCATTGCCACAGTTCCATTGACATCTGTTTGAAAATGCGCTGGGATAACCCAGACCAATCGTGCAAAATTCGTCACGAAAGCAATCGTTGAACACTGGCCGTTTTTTAAAGGGGTTTGCCGTGAAATTTACAGCAATTCGCAAGTTTTGATGAGTTGTAACTGTTTCGCAATTTATATCAGCCAACATTTCTTGCCATTTGTCGGTAACACTGATTATTTTCCTCTTGCTGCTCAGTTAAAAAATCTTACCGAAGTCAACATAGTTCACCACTTACGACTTCGCTCACGTGATCAAGTTTTGTTTACCACTGTCTAGTAGAAAATTTAAAATATGGTGGCTGTCCTGTTAGCACTAAGCATTATTTTCATCTGTAACAGAACACGCGTTGAACGTTCGAACATGTGACTTCGAAGTACGCCCGTTAGCAGTCAAACCACAGAGGGGTTTACACCACTCAAAGTTAGCTTGCCCGCAACTTAATCGGGCAAAAACTCACGTGGATTAATGTCATACGTCAAAACTGATCACAGGACTAACACATTGAACAGTTGAATCGGGACGTACAAAATTGGGCCCGTTGCTGCCTTGCATATCAACGTTTCAAGGTCAACCGACACATCAGCAGCCCACCGGAATCTTTTCCATCTCCTGACGACCGTCTTGAACATGTTCACTTGTAACTCGTGGGGCCACTTCCGCCTTCGCGAGGATACACCCACCTAATCACGTGTTTCGACCGGTTCACTTGCTGGCCTGAAGCCATACTGTTGCCAGACCCATAGACAGTATCTATCGCACGCGCTTCTGCCGAACACTAGAGCGCACGTTATGGTTGTCCGTCGACCATAAAAATGACCGCGGTACGCATTTTCTGTGAGCCTTATTTTCACAACTGACCAAGCTGTTAGGCGTGCATCTAGCACGCAATACAGCATATCACCCACAAACGAACGGACTAATAGAGCGTTTCCGCCGTCAGCTCAAGGCTTCATTATGTGCTCACGAACGGAAGGATTGGACGGAAGCATTACCCCCAGTACTGCTTGGTATTCACAACTGTGTCAAGGATTATAATACAACCCCAGCGTCACTTGCCTATGAACGTACTTCAAGCCATTCAGCGGATTTCTTTCAACTGCCAAACACCAACCGAGTAGCCAAGTAAAAGCGGTTTAAACGAGTGCTACACGTATCCAACAATCCTCGTCTTATCTTCCTAAGAAACTCAGCACTTATGAGTTCGTGTTCCTGCGAACAGATGCCGTCAAGAAACCGCTGCAGCAACCGTATAAACGACCTTTTCGTTTCATCAAACCGTTCGCAAAAAACTTACGTGATCGACAGTTTTGGCCAAAACCTCACGGTCTCGATCGACAGTTTTAAACCTGCTTTCACCGACCCTCCTCCTAGTTTGACAACACAAGCGTCATCCAAGTCGCCTCCATCTACTTCGACCTCCGACTCACCCCCAGCGTTGCCTTCCGGATCTACTCCCAACGAACTCCTTCTTCGACCTGCAACCCGTTTAGGGAGGCGCGTATATTGTCCCGCGAGATATCTCGAGTAGTTTGCCTTTTTCTATTTCACACCTATTGTAAAGTTGATAATTCATTGTATATTTCATACTTTTGTCGAACATCAGCCAACAGTTTTTCGTAGGTACAATTCCCTGGCCCGCCTCACACAGAAAATACCTGCATATAACTGTAAATATCCTCAGTCGCTGCAGGACACACGTTACGGCGGGTATTTGCCTTCATCTCTAACGTCCAGGTGCTTCACATTTCCTTATTTCTAGGTCTAACGCGACGCACAGCAACAGTGGCTGGGCCCAAGAAGAAAACTTTGAGCGCCGTAGCACTCTGTGCTTGCGCAGTGAGGAAATCACACATCCTATCACGTTATCAGAAGGCGTTCCCAGGCTGGGTGGCTCTTGCGCGGCTGGCCAGCAAGACAGCAGCTGTTGCCCAGGATTGAAATCTATAGGTGGAAGGCACCCTATATTGGTCACTATTCTAGGAGGGGCTGATGTACTGATATGACCTTCGACGTCCCCAAAATCGTAAACTCCATGCGACGTGAGGGTTGCCTTACCAGTACCACCGCACTGGTCCACATTACCTCATGAATATAAGTTTACTACGAACCGTTAGCATCAAAGTTAGTGTGTTGGCGTAGGTAGCGCGGTTTTACTCGTAGCTGTATGATGGATCTGCGCCATCTCTACTACTATAGGCTACATTTACTAGGATAGTGTTTCAGCTACTACCGTTGGGAACGTCGTTCAATCAATACGACGCATGTTTGAATTTCGAACGTCGACTGAAGTTTCCGTCAACATTCGTCCTCTCTGGCGGCTGCCGTGCGGCTGTGCCCAAGGCTCTTTCACGTCCAGCTCCCTGGCGCCCTTATTCGAAGTCCGCTTGCGAACGGTGAGTGAATCAATAAACGAAGGTTGTTTGCAGATCCACCGTCTTCTCACTGTGACTTCCGATCCGCGTTAATATAAGGCTGTGGAAACGTTGGGTGTACGAACCTCGAAACTAGCACCATTATAATGGAGCGAGTGTATGTAATTTGACGACTAATGCATATAGTAGTTTTTGGCAAACTCTTTACGCGATGTTAATATTTTTGATTTGCTAATGATGTACGTGATGTTGGCAGGTAATTGTTATATTGTTCCGCGGAAATTGGGTGATCAACAGCCACTTCTGGAATGATTATCGCGTAGTAATCAAAACACCGTACAAAATGTGGATGTTTCTTTTTACACGGATCAGTGTTGAAGTTAGAACTTATACATCATAGCACTCAACGGTTACTAATGGTTAACGAGGAGGGTTTGAGGCCGGGGAGGCAGCGCAAGATGTTAATTGGGATTTTATTGCGATTGTGTATGGTAAATGGGCGGGTATTTTTCCTCACATGTTTCTGTGGAGGGTTTTGGTATGCTAGCCAAGTGAGCAGTTAATACCGGTTACCATTAATTATAGTTCGATGGTTTGCCAGGGTGAATAGGATATTATGAATAGGCATATATACAGTATGTGAAAAAGTGTATATGTGAGTTATCATACTGTTTCTGTCCCTCTGTTTTTATTTTTAGTGTAACTCTTTTCTACATTTAATCTGTTAAATTGACTGTAGGCTCAAATTTTATTCTGTCCAACATTTTGAACAATTCGCGCACATTAGAGCACATGAACAAAATGATGCGGTTAGATGAGTACGCAATAGATGAAATGTAGGATGAGATGTCAGTAAACGGCGGAGATCCATTAAACAGCTCCAGGCAGGCCGTTTCAGATAGGGGCCTTAAAGTAGGGACGGATACATACGTTATGTGCTGCTGGTGCTCAATGTTCTCCGAACCGAAATCGAAAAAGGCTTCTAGAAGGTACGCAAATTTCGAGGACAGACATTATGTTTGATGATGTATGTTAGCTGTCCAAGCCTTTTCGGAACGCTGAATGTTGTTACCGGCTCCGATTTGATTCAGAAGTGCAATTCACATATTGGAATACTTGACAACAAAAAGTTTGGCGCGTATCTTTTTCCGAGCTAGCAGGGTTGGTAAAGTGGAACCTTTATTTCTCGAAACATATGGGTGGCTACGTTGAAAACGAAGGGCGAACAGTGTAGTGGTGGCTTTCGAATATATCAGTTTACACAGAAGTGTAAGATTCAGCCTTATCATTCGTGACCAAAGAGGACCAGTACCAAGTATTTGACAGCATCCTCTTTAGGTAAGTGTGGAAGAATGTCCCAATAAACCTTCGTTAATTGGTGGCTGGAAATTGCCTAAAGCGAGCCGACCAAATTCGCGTCGGCGGAAGAAAATGGGGGCAAACTAATTATTGTGATCCAAGAGCGCGGATGGCACAAGTGTTGTTTATTCGATAAAGCAATACAGGGGTTAAGCATTTAGATCAAACCCGTCACAAAACCACGAATTTGCACGCGGTATTTGGCCTTAGACAGTCTCGGCTGCCACAGATGTCAATGATCAGTTCCGTTAAGTAGCAGGGACCGTTATGGGCGATGCTGCACATTGATGATCCTTCCTGCAGTCTTCTTGTGGCTTGTACGCTGTCAAAATATATGCTCTGCACCTGCTACTGAATAGCCGCGGTATGAGTAGTATAATACGATCGCTGAACTACACTGCAACTGCACCTTTGAGCAAATTAAACATCCACCGTCACGTCCTGTACCGCGATTTTTACGGAACACATGATAACCAATAACATTTAGTTGTATGTTTGGATTCTCAGGGGTACACCAAGCTTCAGTGACCACAATAATGCAAGGACTACATAAGAAGATGAAAAATCTGAAAATATGCATCTTAATGACTAGTGAGGGTGCATTCAAAAGCAATAAACTTAGTGCATGTTCCTTGTTCGACGTCGGTTTTAGACCTTTATACATGTCCAAAACAGAAGGGTGTTTATGATTCAGGGACTTTGGTGGCATTGGTTGGTCTGATACGGTTATGGTGAGCGCATCGATGACTAATGGAATGTCGCCTGCGTCTGAGTCCATGACAAAAAATTTTGGAAATGTGTCAGTAGGGTGTGGTTGGTCAGTGGCGATATGAGTGTTGGACTGGTTGGGAGAAGTGTGAACGTTGTGTGACGTAATAAAAAAGGGAAGGTTGAAAGGGATTGGTCATATCTACATGCACGTTGTCAGAGAAGGGATCATGGGTTGCATTTATGTGAGCATTAATACTATGGGGACTGTTCGTATTAAAAGGGGCGTTAAGCACGGGATAAGCAACTCTGGCGGAATTAGTGGGGTTCTGGTTAGGTCTTGTTTAAAAGGTGTCACGTGAGAGATTGCTATTGTTGTGAAGAGACTGGAGATCAGGGGTTGGTAATAGATACATCCTTTTTCCCCCTGAGTGCGGGTGTGGGCTTACATGCTTATTTTTTCCCTTGTAGTGCGGAGTAGGTAAGCAGGAAGGACTGGTAGGATAGTGAATTGAGGAGGTTTTATTAAAGCCAGTGCTCCACTGGTGGCCAGTTGTTGCGTTCCTTTGGGATGAGCTTAAAGTTGGAATGCCGGTGTGTGTCTGACTGGTAGATGGTCTGAGCCCTACTTTGTCTGATCTAGTTACCGCGTTGACAGGGTGAGATCTAGACGTCCCATTTGGTTCAATATGGGCACATTTATCTACATGCTGTTAGTTGGAAGTTGAATCCTCGACGTGAGCCGCCATTTCGTGAGGCAGGTTGTTGGAACTCTCAAGATCTACTGTCATATTAATCAAGTCGGCGAATATGAAGTCCTCTGTTGTGTCGTTGGTGTTTTCAAGAGGTACAGTGGCATGCTCAGGTGTGATGTAACAGGACGAGGCTACACACTCAGCTTGACCCGATCCATTGCCCTTGGACATCTTCGCATCTTGTTTTAATGTGTGGTGAGCCACACGTTTGGAGGTGACAGTGTTGCGCAATAAGCAATTTTGACATCCCCTCTTAAGTGGCTTTCTATCCTGCATACGTCTTGTCAGTTTATGGGAGGTTTTGGACTTGATAAGGTCCTGACATTGATGATAACCAACCTTGTATAGTTATTGACTGTTACACAAAAGCTGTGCACACTAAAACGGTCTAGAAATAATATATATAACTTAGCCTGTTCGTCTCATCTGACTACTTGAAAATCTGGTGTTGCCACCTCTGCCTCTTCATTTCCTAATAGACCACTCGGCATTCTTTCCATGTTGTTAAACATTCTTTCCATTTTACCCATTATCCGTGTATAGCAACGTGACATCGCAATTCGGCTGTAGCCACATACTGGGAGAATCTGTTACTCGACACGTTATACGATAACAGCTGTTTGCTAGTGGTACTTGTTTGAGTAATAGTTTCAATAATAATGGTAAAGTTCTCAGCGTATCTGTTAAAAACACGCTCAGATGAGCGTGATCAATGTACACATTGCTACGCCATACGCATAAATGCACGCAAGCGCATAATTAATAGTTGTACAGTGCATCAATTATGTGGGTAAAACAACAAAACATAGATAACGTGACAGAAAAATTCCAGTTTATGAAGATACTTGTTTCTGAAAAGAGTTCCCGAAATCTTCATTGTCAATCACCAAAATTTTAGATGTTTTGTAAAAGGTTTGGCCAGAAAATCACATACTCCACTGGTCGTCAAACTGCACATGATCATTTTGCGTTCCCCAGTTCATCCTGTAATTTTGTTTCTCTTCCCTGATTCCACGATTAAACCTAACAGGAGAGAAAATTCCATAACGCCCGGACAATCAGCATCACATATTAGTGTGCAACCCAGAAAACCGTCCATTTCTCCGCAAAAGTATGGGCCATCCAAACTCCACTCATTTCGACAAAGTTTTGTACAACTTTTCGCAGAACTTTCTACATCAATATTGGTGAACTTCTTTGGCTGTTCATTTGCCTCATCCCCAAATATTGCAACATCCGATCCGGCTGTTTGTTCCCTGACTGTCCGTTACGTCTTCGGACCAACTTCGGAGCAACGTGGAGACATCGGGTACAAAGTTCTTCCGAAGTAGGGGTTCCAACAACAGTTTGTAAAGGAAACAAGGGGAAACCAGCATGGGCCAAAATCCCGGTAAGCCATGCACACGACTCACACAAACGAAAGTCAAAACGGCGTCAACAACACAGCAGCACATCTCGTTGCACAATTCAAATTCAACCTGTGCGCGCTTGCTGGTTTCGACCACACGTAACAATATCCTATTTCTGGCATGACCCTGGTCATTAGGTCAGTGATAACATTGAGAAGCGAAAACTTACGTAACTGCCCAGCATTTATTTATGGAACATTAAAGATGTTGGGCACTATCCTTTTTGTAGCAAGTATCTCAAATACTCCTTCACAAACTGGAATTTCTATCTTGTTATGTCATTTTATTGTTTTATTTTCACAATTGTTGTATTGTCTAGGTATCAGTCGCGTGTGATATGCATTTATGCACACGGCGTTGCAATGTGCACATGAATTACGCCCATCTGAGCGAGTTACTCAAAGATACGTCAAGAAATACACTTTTACGATTATCATTATTAATATACCCTATTTTACGTTGTTCTATATACACTGAAGTAGGAAACAACCATATGACAGCGTCACTTTCAACCACTTCTAAGAGCAACAATCCGTCGTCCTGCGTCTACCAGAGATCTTGCGAACAAAAAAATAGTATATGTATCTTATAGACAGGGAAGTTGAAAAGCTGTCATATATGTTTCACCATGAAATATGCTGGCATTCTTATCGAAATGTACTGCCAACCTTGTATTGTCGTATATTTCCATCTGCACGCCATCTTTAGAACGCCACAAAATGAAGCACTTTCAGGTATTAAGAT
Organism: Paragonimus heterotremus; assembly: GCA_013368495.1. Classification (NCBI taxonomy): domain Eukaryota; kingdom Metazoa; phylum Platyhelminthes; class Trematoda; order Plagiorchiida; family Troglotrematidae; genus Paragonimus; species Paragonimus heterotremus. The sequence continues at coordinate 16,118 of LUCH01010822.1, forward strand.
GGTGTACTCCGTTCGGAAAATTACAATGAGCGCACTCATGAGAATTGAACAAGTGAGCTAACGCCAATAGTTGATTGGTTTTGCGAAATGGTAGAAACGTTTTTTATCACCAACCTAGTACGTATGGCAATTATTCGATGCATTCTAATTTTTCCAATGACGCTGTCTATTCACGATTGATATACTGCTTGAAGCTTCCATTATGAAATGTCCAAAAATATTCAAAAACGAGGATTCGTGCCAAAGTGACCGTTTTCACTTTGGAACGACCTTCCAGCCAACTTCTGCAAAACGAATAATTGCTGGCAACTGCCTCTCATCAGACCAAAACCACCGGACTCTATAGCTTCATGGTGCTGACCATCCCTTCTATCCTCCCACCAGTAGACGTTCGGGCGTAACGAGAGTACGCTCGATTCGAACTGTTCAATTTGTTACATGCCGTGCTGAAAATTGTCTGTGGGGTGTAAAAATTCGTCGTCGAGCAACGAATTTATAAGAGTTCCGTAGATACCTGGCAATATTTCGGTGGTATCAATAAAGAATTTGGAAATCATTGGTCTTCGCAACAGAAATAATCGCGAGTCTTGAAATTTTTTTTCAATCGACCGCTAATTGGTTTATTTTTCGTTTTTTACCAAGAATCAACTTATTAGTGTTTGGCGTTGTGATGGTACATATGCGTTTTCCTCCGAAGCGGCTTTTCATATTCGATTGATAGTTAACACTCCTGTGTTGACAATTGACGCATTGTGTATAACATTTTCCTTATGTGATGGATTATCTACAGGGATTCAGAGATGTATTAGGCGATCGGGAATTTTATTGCACCGAAGATTTTCGCGGTTGTTTCAGTAAATATATGAAGGGTCTTTATACATGCACACACAGCAATAACAGAGCTTCCACTGAGGTAGAACGGAGAACAAGAAAGTTGCAGCGAACGTGGAACGATGAAGACAGTGATGTGCGTGTAATAGAAAAATTCTAACACTCCCATTTTACTTTCACCTTCCTTTGTGGCGTCAGTACGTCCAACCATGGGTCGTGGCGTTGTGACTGTACGGTGGTCCCTGGAAAGCCTATGAGGTTACACCTACCAGGTGATTCATGTAACCCCACAAGTTTGCCCAAGTCCTGGCTACCATATTGCCAAACCAGCTCATGCCCGATTACAGTGGACAGTAATTGTGGCAGTCAGATCACACAGATTGAGGCTCACATTATGACTGGAAATTGCTCGTTGCAGACGCATCTATTTGCCCACGCTTTCGCTAAATGTTTGGATTTCCCCGTTCAATGTGGTGTTGATTATACAACCTGACATTCAAGCCAACTCTCATCAACTGTTTCAAGGATTGTCGGGTGTACAATTTGAAGAAAAATAATTTACAACTTATATTGTGCACGTCCATTATTATTTCGTTGCTGCAACCCCTTAAATCAACCAAAGTCTGAATTCCAGCTACCTCGACCATGTATTTCTCCATGGAAGTATCGCAATTCCTTGGCGTTTCTGGTGAAAGGGTTTGGCACATTAAAGCAAACCTACTTCTTATAGCAATATGGGTATATAACATGCTTTCTAAAATACTCCGTCAATTACCATTAGGAATATATTAAAACTCACATGTAAACGGTCTACTTCTGTGAGCATCTACCCCCTGTGGATAGTTTTTGACTGGGCTGTCGTACGTTGGCTGGCTTTTGCTTTAGGATATATTCTGAGTGATTGGGTAGGCAGATGGCACCTGTTTGGAATCCGAAAGAAGTAGATGCTCCGGGCGAATGAAGGCATATTTTACTATCCTTAACCTACAAGTTGTGTGCCCTGAAAGTGGATAAACCACAAGTAGTCACTCCTTCTTGATTCTACTACTATTCGCACGGTGCGCACACAACCAAAATGAACTAGTTATAGAGCACTGTCCCAGCTGTTCTTTTCTTGTACGTTATGCCATTATGTTCGAATAGGTACTTCACTCAAAACTTACCTAGGTACGCGGTTAACTGTTTTTGTCTTGGAGTAAAGCAGCTTCAGCTTTTCTAATCGACATCTGAGATCTCCTTGAACAGCCTTCTAGGAAATCTATGAGATGCTTCAGCAAAGTGGATGGGGTCCGATACGTGTTGTCGCAATCATGACTATGAGGTTTTGGCGAACGCTACCGTCCATGTTCCACAGGGTTTTAATCATTCTAGTCGACGGACAGTTGATTAATTGCAGTGACCAATAAAAATCTACTGCCGCGAGTTCACTTTCGCTATGTTCGTAAGGCAACAAGTGATGCCCGGCAAGGCTACTCACATCTACTTGATAGAAGTTGGAAAACCCTGCAAGGTAGATATTAGATTTTAGCCTCTGACGACCCGACGATCCTTTCGGTCATACGGCCTGTTCCGTTTAAAGTCAATTTCTAAGCAGCTGTGCACCGATGTCACGCTATTTTAAGGGTGCAGGAAAATTTAAAGGCAGACTTAGCACCTGGATAACGCGTTTTGGAAACGATGTACCAAGCGATGTTTACCTCACATCAAGGCATGCCATAAGTGAACGGAATATCAACGAAACGTAGGTGGTGGTTACCTGGCTCCATGGATCATGAACCAAAGGGCGTGGTAAGTAGAATCGAGAGGGGTTGGTGAAAAACGCTTTCGTGGAGTGCACTAGAGGACAAACAAAGGCACGACTGTGGGGGATAAAATATCCATATGACCATCCAGGATGTAGAGACACTCTTGATCCTCCGCACATTCCAACCGTTTGCTATTTATTTTGACCACTGACAATATTGACACTGTTTTGATGTATGTCTGCATTTTCTCGTCTGTTCAAACGCCCGTAGTCATAACAACAATAATTTCCTGTCAACTGCCAGTTGACTAATCGTGCTTTGCTTCTATCGTGCTTCGCTTACATCCTATTTTCCCAGTCTACTCGCAGTACACGTCGTTGTCCATTATTCGGTTTTCCGGTTTAATCAATGTGACGATGAGGCACGGTTCCACAGGGAAACGTCCCAGTCCTCTACAACTTAGTGAGCCCGAATGATAACCCATTTTCTTTCAGCACCTGCTTCAGATCACTACAATTTGGTGAAGCCGGTTGATTGTCGGTGGCTTCTCAGCAATTTTTTCGGTTCGCCGCAGCGAATTAGTAAACCGGTGATTCATTAAACCCGGTAAACCGTTTTATTTCCGGGAACTAATTTGACGTAGATTTTATTATTTGTTCGCATATGTGTATATACGTAGCTTTTTTGTTGAGTTTTATATAGAGTATGTACATTTCTTTCATTTTTGCTCTATATTGTATTGTACACAGAAGGGAAGCGAATAATCGGAACAGTCACCATTACTGTTCCACAATTCCTAGACGTGGAACCGGTTTTTCTGGTTTATATACTTAGAGGCAGAGTGTTGAAATCGGCGCATTACTGCAGATCATGTGAAATCCAGCCAACTTTTGACCCGGCTCCTTGAAGAAGTCACAGCACGAATGCGTGATATCTGCCTGAACTTACCTCCTAAGCAGAAGTATAATGCACTAAAGGAAGCTGTTATCAAACGTATCATACCGTCTGATAGGTCTTGGCTACAACAATTCAATTTAAACCACAGGACAGAGAACGGCCAGCAACCAGAATATCCAGATCTTTGTGTCGATAAACTCGAGGCTTCCGAAGTTTCGACTTCAAGTTTTTTGAGTTCGGCGTGAGGTATTCTCTCGCGACCTCTCCACAACAGAGGGAAAGGGTATCAACCAGGGTACGCGCCTATAGAACTGTTACTTTCACTGGTAAGATATCATGCACACATGAGAACGCTTTGTCTTGCCAACTAAAGATATACATTCATACCCATCAATATCCGGTTATACTTGCCATCGCACATTTCTCAACACCCATACTTGTCAATGCCTGTCTGTAAGTATTGACGCATACATCTAATATTATATGTCCACGGCTACTATAGTGTTCTGTGCAAACCACAGCGTATGGTACGTCTGCATTTGTGTAGGCTTGCATACATAGGGTTTCTGAATCAGTTCCACGTATAGCCCCGAGAAGCTCATGTTCAGCGTGATTAGTTCGCGACGCTGAAACATAGGTTCCTAGTATGTTCGTGTTAGGCGCGAATCAACCAACACCGGTTCAGTTTGGTGCGGACAGACTAGAAATCGAGTAAAGTGACATTTCCCAAAACTATTTGGGAGGTGAATGTATCTAATTACATAGACATGAGAAGGCAAAAAACATTTATACATACAGGTATAAATGCGGCAACTCTTGTGTTCAGCGGAAGTGACCCTCCACAGTGTATATTTTGTTCCCAGGAAGGAACGGAATGCTTGTTAGCCGTGCTGTGCAACGTATCCTGTTTAGTGTGAGCTTCACTTTTTTACAGTTATTGGAGGGGTGACAAAATCTGTGGATTAGTCGGCTCATTTCGCTCCCCTTAGTTGCCCCGGGCTGCAGGGGTTGGAAAAAAGTGTGGCCCAATTACCCTATTTCACGAATTACGACTGCTGATATGGATCGCGAGAAACGAAGCGTAGTGGTTACCTCAAAGGATACCGGGCTATCGCTTCATGGGGTTCGGCGAGTTTGCTTCAGCATTATCTCTCAACACCCATGGTTATCAGTGGAAATCACTCCTTTAATAAATGTGACGCTCTGCCACTTCCATTAGCATTGCGTGGACGAGGCATTCATTCTAGTGGAGGTTATCGATTGTTTTCCCCCATCCGATGTATCTGATGCCAAAATCCTTCTTTTGAACCTAGACAACTTCCTAGGCTTGCAAAACTTCACTTATCTGCTAATACTGTGCGACCTCAAGGCGCCGAAGATAAACCGGACATCAGTTTCTCACAAGGAATGTGAAAGCGGATTCCCGATCTCCTCACCGACGCTCATACGACGGACGGCTTACACACAGCATTGCAACACCTTGACGCGGCATCGTCCTGTTCGGATTCCCTCTCTGCTTGATCTAATCGTCACTAATCAGAGCCACCTGGTAGAAAGAGTGATCATCAAACCACCACTTGGACACAGTGGACACTCTCTGCTCATCTATGATCTTATCTGTTACTGGTCACAACAACCAGTAAAAAGTCCACAACCCGAAACCTCAATCACGCTGATCTCAACGGCCTGAGGAGATACCTAGGTTCATTACCTCTT
>LUCH01010918.1:0-38022 GCA_013368495.1 Paragonimus heterotremus
CCCTCAACTCAAGATTGTCCCTGGCCAAAGTCCTCGTTCCGCGCCACCCATAAGCGGGTCAATAACAAGTCGGAGACTTTTCTAGATCTGCAAAACACCCGTGAAACCCGTGAAAATAACATGTGAAACCCGTGAATGCGGTGACCTTCTCCTTTTGAAGGTCGTTGTAAAGGGTTCAATGTGTTCGGTGTTCAGGTTCAATCCGTACAGGACGAAGTGGTTGTTGCCAATCGAACTTCCAGAATACTTGTACCAGAATGTTAAAGAAGGGTACCCAGAGTTGCAAGTTTTCCATTTGAAGATGGATTCACGGATTGTTCCCATAAGGTTTTTCGGTTTCAAAGCCCGTTTTGATTACCAAATAATTTGTGTGGGCCAGGGAAGATAAGAATGAAGAAAGAAAAATTATCGCGAACCCCAATTTATTATTTAAATGCCTAATGTTTAGTGTAAGCTCTCTTCACGCTACTAGTATGAAGGACTTCAATCATGATAGGAAAAACAGACATGTAGTGATACACGCACTCGAGGGGGCATCAGATAACCCTCTAGTTACAATTCCAACTCCATCCCTTCTTGAATGGAATCACCAGAATAGCCTATCCCCTTAGGTATGCTGCCACAGACGTTCGGGGCAGTGTATGAATTCTATCAATTGAGGAGGCTTCCTCTAAACAGCAGGTGACTATCAACCCGTCAGTCGATAACAAGGAAGAGTAAAAAATTAAAGGAACTAATCACCTGCAACTCACCTCCATAGGCCTGATTCTATCTCTGACACAAACGAAGATCCACCAGCCACAGCCAATTTTAACTCTGCACCCCCTTTTTATTATTTCGACGGCATATACTTGGGATTTTAACTCTTGATTTCGTGCATAGCGTTGGTCACGTTGGTTCGACCTCTCACACCGATAGACAACTTGGGCTCATGATTGAGGGTGGGTGTAGCCCTTGTGGCGCAATCGGTCGCCCTTGTGGCGCAATCGGTTAGCGCGTTCGGCTGTTAACCGAAAGGTTGATGGTTCGAGCCCACCCAGGGGCGTCCTGTTTCGACTGGATCCGGGACCCTTGGGCCTCTGCCTCGAACCCGTGTATCAATCGCTGAATCGCTGATTGGAAGAAAACTGTTTCAACCCATGACCCCTGTATGGACAGTGGCGTGGGAGTAAATGCATATTGCTCTGGCTGTCATCCGTGGTATCACCGCTGCTGGTCTGCGAGCGAAGTTTAAATGCTTTGGCAGTTTGGTCTCTGATCGGAGGTTCCTAATTTGTGCCGAGCAGACATCAAAACCATGTCAAAAAGCCACGGTGCCGTGAGACTGGAAGGGAGGAAAGTGTGCAAGGACATGAAAGATTCACAGGTTGGTAGGTTGTTTTCGGAAATGCATTATTGCCAACGTCCATAAGACAAGATGATGCCATCAGACAAGCCATTACTCTCAAACTGGAAAACCTATGCTCCCCACTCTAAACATTACATTGGAAAGCTTGACTATATACGTCTGTTACATTACCCAGGGCACGTGAGTATGTTTAAGTGGTCACTGTCATAGATATAATCTAAGACACTGACTGGACGTCAGGAATACTCTAACCGTTCAAGGTATATTTTGTTAAGTGAAGATGCAAGACGAGAAAGAGTCCTCACGCTGCCACACTCTTTGCTACCACCACCTGTCAAGTCTTGTCCGTTATGTTAAGGAAGATCTGGAGAGATCTCTGGCTACAGTCTTTCCAGCCGCGCTTTGAAGGCGATTACTGTGTCACTATGAAATGCTTCACCTGGAAGCTTGTTCCACTTATTCACTGTTCGTTGGCTGAGGAAGTTTGCTCGTTAGTCTATGGTCTTTGTGCCGCTTATACTTTTCAGAATTCTGAATTTTTCGATAAGGTCACCTCTCACCCTTCTCCTTCCTGTGGAGTACAATCCGGGCTGCCTTAATCGGTCATGATAAGATTTGCCTGTAAATCCTATTACCATTCTAATTGTAATTTGTACTCTTTCAATTCACTGGATATCTTTACGTAAGTAGGGGGTCCACACCTGCACGCATTACTTCAGAAGAAGCCGAACTATGACTTTGTATAGCGTCGGAACTACTTCCGGTTGCCTGTTAAACGGAACTCCCTTAAATCTAAACAGCTCATTGTGGGCTCTGTGTGTGGCCGCTGCGCACTAAGCTGAGGGCTCGAAGTCGTTTTTGATCAACGCTCCCAGGTTCCGCGCCATTGTCTACGCGTTCAACGATGAATAGACGCTGGGGATTGGGTACTTCTAGAGGCTCAGTCTCCAGTTACCATTTGGCGACATTTTATGGAAGGTCCCACTTAGGAGACCACTCTGCTACTGCCTTGAGGTCTTGTGTTAAGGCGGCTCGGTTTGCTGACCTTGCTATCTTAACGTCATCTGCAAGTACGAAACAGAGATCACTAAGCCGACTCACTCGATCATTGACGAACATCAAGAACAGAAGAGGATCCAAAACGGAGCCTTGAGGGCCACCACTATGGACGTTGCCTGCTTCAGAGAATCCGTTTCCAACCTTCACTTTAAAAACCCTGTTACACGAGAAACCCTTTACTCAGTCAATCACTTGATTGGAGACACCAAACCACTTTAGTGTGTTGATGAGATAACGGTGATCTACCGAATTGACGGCTTTGCTGAAATTCAAGTAGGGTACCTCGACTTTCCTGCCTTCGACCATTCGTTTCGTGACCTCGGATAGACACGATTTCCTTTTCTGGAAACTGTGTTGTTTAGTGCTAAGAAGACGGTTTTCAACAGGATGCGTGGAAACCTAGCCCGTAATTAACCATTCCAAAACTTTTCCAACCATACTTATCAGGTTCACTGGTTCATGACGTTTGTTTGTCTCACAAGCCTACCCTATGAATAGCGACCATAGTGGCTACGTGCTATTCGTCTGGGAATTTCCCCTCCCCTAAGGAAGTTGTAAACATTTGCTATAGGGGACGCTGTAGAACTTTTGCCAGTGCCTTGACTATGTGCAAATGGACTCCATCAGATACTACGAACTTTGAAGGTTTAAGGGAACCTAAGACTTTCCCAATTTCTTCCTTAGTACGAAGTATATTGTTCATTTTGCTGTAAGCTCTGGACTCTACCAATTTCAACAGGATCCTGTTCCCATCGTCTCTCTTGTGAACCCCCTTGAAAAATTCGCGGAGGAGGTTGGCTTTCTCTGTTTCATCAGTAGCTGCTTTATCCTTTTTTGTCAACAGAGCTCCTAATTCTTGTCTGCAGGCTTCTTTAGATTAAACATACGTGTAAAATCGCTTCGGAGCTGCTTTCGCCTTGCGCGCAAGGCCTACTTCAAAGTGGTATTTTGTCTTACAGTCTGCATTTCTACAAGTTTTATACTTTGGCCAATTACGATGGCTCTCGTTTTTCTGTATTCTTTCCAACATTTGTTTCTCTTGAGCGCTCTACGCACCGTTTATCTCCATCAAGACGAACGATTTCCAGCTCTTGATACTAGAGTTGCAAGTGGGTCCATGAGTACTATAAGACCTTCTTTGATGATTTTCCACTTATATTCATGAGAAGCATTTTCCTTCTCAGGATCCCAAGACATGTTTCATGCCGCTTCCAAAAGCCGTGCGATATTCATTCGACCAAAAATGCGTGTACATTTTTTCAGGGGAAGCCTTTCCGTCGCGTGGACTTCGAAGCTCAGAACACAATGATCACTCTTCCCAAGCGAGGCCTCACTTTCCAGGTTGACAATACACTGCTCATATCGAGTAACTATCAGATCCAGCAGGACGGTGCATGCGCGTCTCGGAACAGAATAGGGACCTGACCATGTTGACTTAATGAGTTCGAGCGCAATTAATCCAGAACTATTCCTTCGAGCATACCCGTCCTGGCTGTCTCATTGTGCCACGACGTTCGCTGAATCACTAGCTAGAGAGTCTAGGACACTTAGAAGAAGCTTGTCCTCGTCACTGCTAGCCAGTAGTCCTCTATAAGCGCTGAAAATAAGCAGTCTTCCGTTATCCTTCAGAATGTGGCAGGAGATTGCTTGTACGTTCGAGGTGTTTAGTATGAAGGGGTCTCCCACTGCTTGTACTGATTGCTTACCAACGTCAAGATCCCTCCAAGCACCCGTCTGTTCGTGCGGTCCTGTCTATAGACGGAAAAGTCCTCTGGAGGGCAGTTCCCTAAAGTTATTTCAGGTTTTAGCCATGATTCAGTCACAGCTATGACACTGATATCTTTACTACACCCCCTAAGCTCCCTCTCACTTGTTGCTAGTACTGCAGGTGTTTGTGCACGAAGACTAAGTTTTTTTAATACAGCATTTGCCAGGATAACTTTGCTGTGTCAGAACTCCCCTTGGAAGGAGGACCCGAGGGACTTGCCCGTTTTTTGGGGTAGCTCCTCTCCCCAACTCTAAAATGTTTGATCCCAACACTTCCTTAAGCCTTCCAACCATTTTGATAACAAAAACCCAACCGCTTTCCTGTGGCTTCTTATCTCTAACCTGTTTTACTACCGTCATCGTTTGGGCGACATCCTCAGTTGCACCCTGACTGTAGCAGTTTTGCTCGACCGACCTTTAAGAGCTTACATGTTCGGATAACCACTTTCACATGGAGTTTGGCCTGGGTTTTTATCAAGTTCGTGGTTTTTTCCGACCTTTCTTTACCAACTGAAGCTTCCTGGCTCCCATGCATGCGTACTGTTGGTTTTTCGTTCCGTCTTATAGCTGGTGCTCACCTTCGCCGCGAGTGGGGTTTCCTTACCTTCACTACTCGGAGAACCAGCCTCCACTCTAGCGCCACTTAATACTCTCGTAATAGATGCAGTTGTGGGTGAGACCTTCTTATATCCAGTATACCGATCACTTTCTCGCAACTCAGCTTATCTGTCACACTGGATCAGTGGAGTCGTTAGTACGGTTATATCCTTCTATTGGACCCACTGTCTGGCTGAAACGTCACCGGCTGTTGTATTCGGCGGTAACGATGACTTACTGCCATGCTTTGTGTCCGCTTTTTGTCCGGAATGAGCTGATATCTACCTCGTGATAGTTCATGTACTCTGTCAACTTTGCTGAGTACACAGTCCCTTTGGGAAACTTGTGTAAACTCGATGAGTGTTAGACGTGCCCGGTTTTGAGTTCTGTTGAAATTATTTATCCTCCAGCTATCTACTCCATGCATGCGTTTGATACTGGTAGCTGCAGATGATCCTGCCATTCTGAGGATTTTCATCACCCTCGTTCTATCTAGCTCTTTTCTGGTTTCTATCTCTCTGATTACCGGCTCCTCGTTGTTGAGGACCAGAATGTTTCATGATCTCCCTATTACTTTTTCACCGGTAGGGCGCAGTTTCACTGTATCATCCACAAATCCGTCGATCCTCAGCGTAAGAGTTGCTGTCTCCCCTCTGCTTGGTAATTTCTTCCTCTATTCTGCACTCACCCTGCTCGACAGGAACTTTTAGGACATTTGCTCTGTTTTCAGTGCCTCAATAGCTTTCAGAATTTTATACTAATCGTGAGAAGACCTGCCAATAAACAACATTGTGGCTAGACCCACTTCATCTGTTTATGCTGTCCGTACAGCCTTATTGCAACTTGGGTCAGTTATGGGCACCGGCCGTTGTCGTAACTTGGCGTACGGCCTACGAGCGCGTAAGCAGACAACAACAACAGTTAGTGAAACGATAGATAACGGAGCGACGTTCAACGATAGTAAACAATTGACTACGAAGTATGCGCGATTAATACGTATCTTCCCGGCCAACCCAACCACCTAATGCTAACGAGTGAACACAGAGACCTCCGGCTAGAGCCACTCTATGGCACTCAATCCAAAGACAACACGGTCACAAACTAGACCACATTTAAAAGGTTTATGACCAATAAGAAGACAAAGACAGAGGTGGACCAGACCAGAAATTGGCACAAAGATGGAGAACGCACGTGAATTGTGAAGTGACACATGATCGTGCCGACTATGAAGGTCACTTCGAACAGAATGAAATAGGCCTTTCCAAAGACAAATTAAACGGTATTTTCGGGGAGTTGGGTTCTTCCCCGACAGCTGTAATACCACTTTTCACGGTTATCGCACTGGATACTCTCAGTGACTGGCTTACGACACCTACAGTCCCCACAATTGGAGCCCAGGTCATCTATAAAAAGAACTTACTTAACCAAGCTGGTTGAAGACAGGAATACAACACAACCATGCGACAATACACAAAAGTGAGTTATACAATAGTAGGAGAAAAAGAACACAACTAAGAACTGCAACCTAGGGCGATATACTACTACTGTCCTAAATATACCTAATGTGACTGAGGAAGAACCCACACTAGATGAACAAACGAAAATTTAAATGGCACGACACAACCTGAATCAGATTCGTGAAGCGAGTGATGGACGGAGGTAAAAAGGCACGGCTTTTGGTGGTTCCGTTTCTCTAGATAAGGAGTATTTGCACCAGAGGGATAGCTACACGTTACAGCTTTCCTTGGTTGTGTCGAATGGCTAAAATGAAAAATAAATGTATGCATGACCACTATGATTATACACGTGAGTCCATATGTGGGTGAATACATTTGAGTAGGCGTCAACTATTTGACAGACAAACATACACACATGGCTATGAGTAAGAGAGCATACTGGGGCACGGACTGGATACTGGAGTGTCGATCTCGACGAGTTTTGAAAGCAGCCACTGTCATGGCACTCACGATATGTTCTGGCAGTGAGTTCCGGACTTTACAGACCCTATCCTAGCCTTAGCTCAAATCTGCTGTATTGAACTTTTAATTTCAAGGAATGCCCTTTGAGTGAGTTAGTATCCGCAGAAGTGAGCAGGATTTTGCACGGATGGTTAAGAGTCCTGAGAATCATGAACGCCAATATCAGGCCACCTCTCTGTCTGGAGTATTCCAGGAAGAAGATATTTAGCTTATGAAGCCGCCGAAAGTAGGGTCATGCACTCAACCCACGAACTACTTTGGTTTCACGTCTCTGAACAGCTAAGTTTGCTCTTCTGTAACTGAGGAGAACAAACAATGGTCTCTTGCCCGAAGTGAAGACGAATGAAGCTGTTGCACAGGTTTCCGAAGAATGGTCGTTCGAATTTTCCAAATATACGCTTCCGAAGCTCTAGAGCGCTATTAGCTCTCATGACACTGGCCTCAGTACTGGGAGAAGTTGTGTATCACAACAGCGCCAGGGTCGTTTTATTCGTCCGCGACTTGGAGAGGTACTCCGCCGAGGGAGTAAGAGAAATTTCGCTTGCGTCTGATATGAATACATTTGTGTCTCTTTCTGTGTCCTGGTGTAGTCACCACTTTGTACCGTACAGTCAGAGCAGCAAGCAGAGGTTGTGTTGAAATATGTGGCACGTAACGCGTAGCACTACTGGACTAATCTCTCAGCCATCCACGATCAATCGGTCATAACCGGTATCGGTTGCACTACAGTGTCAGGCATAATTGTTAATTAGATAACTGGTAGTGGTGAAAGCACTCAACTTTACGCATTCATCCCCCTATTGAAACATATTGATAGTGTTGTTCTTTTGTTCTTTTTTTCGGCACTCAACTACAACTACGGAAAATGGAAGATCCTGCTTTGCCCATGAACAGGATAGTAAGTGTACTGTGCGTCATGTGCATGTTTGCTGTGTTAGTTCTGTCTGTCTGTTGAATACCTGGTTGCTGTTTACCACATTAGGTATCGCTGTCTCAATGGGCACACATCATTTCTCATTACCAAGCAACTCATCTGCGCCCACTCCAACTCATCACAATATATCTATCCCTGTCTATCTCCTCTTTGATCAATGTACTACTGAAGCCCCGGTGCCGATATCCTGTAGGGGACTGGAATTGTTTGCGTCTAGAACCTTGCTTGTTCTCCATAATAGTTAGGTCAGAAAACTGAATAACTAACATCCCGACTATTTGAAAACTGCAGGGATAAGATCCGTGGAGGTATGACACGTAGAAGTGTATCTCAGGGATGTGTGCTGGGTCCACTGTTCCTGATATTTATCAGTGACTTAATTATGACTCTGGACTACCTCTAATATGTCTTCGTGAATGATATGAAGGTCGAGTAGAATCCGTGTGGAGCTCGTATGCAGGATGATCCACCCAAAGTTAATCTTTGAAGAGTTGCAATTATCCTCCGAACATTGATAACTACAGCCATTTTTTGGTCGATTTTCTTCCAGAGGTTTCCAAGCTGGATTCTAACGTGCACAGAGAATGAATGTTACCAAGGGCTCTGAAGTGCTTATATCATACTGTTTTAAGGTGGCGAGACAGTGTATGATGGTTAAGAACAGGACAAGTGGAACGCTGTTTGTGTTGCGCAGGACGTTTACCCCTTGAAAAGCGGAAATTTTTTTGCCACTTCATAAGACGCACGTTAGGTATCACTTAGACTATCATGTACAGATCTGGTGCCCGCTTCGCTTCAAGAACAGCAATGTGCCGTTAAAGGCACAGTAGGTATTCGCGAGAATACTGCTAGGTATAGGTGTTAAATCACACAAGGCAAGACTGATGGCGTTGAAAATGTCGCCACTTGAATACAGGTTAGAGGGGATCTTGTTATCCCCTTCCGAATACTGAACGGTTTCTCTGGGGTTAATAAGAACTATCTGGACAAGCACTTTCGAAGACGTGAGCTAAAGCTGGGGGTGGGGAGGTCGGCTGTGTCTAGTAGGACCAAATTTTATCTCTTTGGGGTGATTACTCGTGTCATACAAACCAACCATATTTAACTAGTTGGGCGTGTTGTACCTGTTGTATGTAAAAAGTTTAAGTTAAGTAGAGCGGTATCGTTCACATAATCAACATAGATCAGATTACAGCGTGATAGGATCTCCACTCAGAGACCCACGGAGCTTTCGAATACTTTTTTCAAGATAGCACACTTCCTATAATTGGTGGGGGAAATTGTACACTCCTGTCAATTTTTACCTGGGGTGTAGAGCGCTTGAGGTAGGTGCTCATGAATGTAAACTCTGCACACAGAGTTGACACGAAACGACTTCAGTAAATTGACATACTATACTGACTCCTGTGCGATGAAGACAGCTCCAGAAAGTATATTGAACAACTGATTTAAAAGCAGCCTCAGTGTCCAAAAATACCACAACCGTTGACTGAGGTCAAGGTCACCGATGTTCCAGTGTCTGTTGAATGGTGAAGGTGTGGTCGATACATTCATGACCTAGTTGAAAATTTGTCTTTCTTTGGTATTTGATTCTCTCTAGTTAAAGAAGCAGCCATATTGTGAGATCCATGAGTATGTTGGATCGGAGAGGCGTAGCTTATACCTCCGTGGTTATCACTTAATATCCTGACATTTTTTGTGAGCATGAGAATGAGTGTTGATAAACACCAGTCATGAGGCACCTCTTTGGTCTCCCATCTTTGGAATAAGCTATAGAAAGAGAGTCCACACATGGAGCTTTATTACGTTTCAACGATTTGAGCTCCAAGGCCGCCTCCGTTTTCAACTACTGATTGTCGGGAACATCCTAAATAACCACACAACCTCTGTTGTCCACAACTGGATGGACTGATTCGGGCCATTTTCACTGTTCTTCAAAGTGTTCAGCCTATGTATCAAGTCGCCGTGACAAGCTGTAAATTCATGCACTTTTTCTTTACGTCTAATCTGACGAATTCCTTGTCGATGATCACAATTCATGGAAAACTGCACCCCACTGTCCCCTGATAGCCGTGCTTTGTAGATTACAGATAGACTTACAGATTGATATTACAAATTCTCTACCTGAATTTATGTACTCGAAGTCAGTCGAAGTCAAAACACTGTCTTGATGGTTCTTTGATATCAAACAACTGGATTCATGAGTGGAACTAAACGTCCATTCAGGGTAGTTAATCAGAGAAAAGTAGTCTACCGACACGTAACGTCAGGTGATAATAATATTTGTCAATCCGATGAATGATGTGTGTCGCGGTCGGTTAGAAACCGTTAATAAAATTATGAGAGAGAAACAAAAACGAACACGTCAACAAAAGTTATAACTCATTGGATGGATCGGAGACGTTATCCTCACTGTCCTTATGCAGACTCTTCGCAAGCTTGGGGAATCAGCCGGCGTTTCTCCGTAAGGTATGTTGAATTGTCAGGAACTGACTCTTGTCTTTTTTAAAATGCATCTTTGGAACGCATTGTTCCACAATGGTTTCTTATAGCTTCAGACTGCTCCGTGGTGTTTGCTTGGTCATCCCACTGTTGTGACATGGACAGCTTGACAGTGAGCGCTGTTTGATAAATGTTTCATACATCTTCGTCACCCATTTTCGGATTGATCACTTTGTTTGTGAGCAGGTGAGCAAATGATAAGTACAAACACACACAACAACATTGTCTGAGCCCAAGCGGTCACAGATTTGTGTCACCGTTTGTTGACATTGTTATAATTGTTATATATATATATATATATATACATATATATATATATAGTATAATTGTTTACAGTTCATGTGCATGGTCGGGTTGTGAACGACGGACTCTCGGTCGTTTGTGGTGGTGCGCAAAACTCCTTAAACAGACTTCTTGAGACGTGCGCAAGTGTAAGCGCAGCAATCTTCGATTACTGCCGACACGTTGTGCCGAAATACCGAGTGTGCCACCTTACGGCTTCTCCTAAGAAAAACTGTCAACCTGCACATTCATGTTATCAGCATGCACTAGGATGTCTGGACGTTTGGTTTGCCTCACCAGATCAAATAAAGCATCTTGGAAGACGCTCATGACAACACCTGAACTGTTGTTTGTTGGGGTATATGTAGGTATAACAAATAAACGACTTGCATCAACAGACTGACGGAACTACTAAGTTTGGTGGCTCGCAAGCCTCGCTGTGACTGAGATCTCATCGCGATCCTCACTGCTCACGGAACTTCCTTGTCGCTAGCGACCTTGAGAAATAACTACTGGTCCATAACGTTACCCGAGATCGGATTCTTATGAATGACAACCCTGGGGTGCTTTCGGAACAGTTTTCCGACCTATTTGTGGGATAGTGCGGACATTAAACGTGCCAATATTTGCCATGTGTTCTGGTTTGAAGAATTGGTAATTGGAAGAGGAGAGAGGAGGTAGGTATATACCAGTGGACTGGTCTTTGCGAACAAGAATAACTTCAGATACTCTTCTATTTTTTTGCTGCGAGTGGGGGCTAGCTTTAGAGACTGTATCCGGAGTTTCTGTCCCAACAGTCTGACCTGCCAGCGGGTTTTTTTTGGGGGAACCTCACTTGGAGCGTGTAACTTAAGAACCCAGCTTCCGAGGCAATAGCTTAAGGTTTTCTTGTGGATGTCACTCGGAACCAACGTTTTAAAAGTGTGTATTGAAAGTTAAAATCAATTTCTGAGACATGTTGACCTCTGTTATCATGGCATGGTGTTACGACCCCTTGACAGAGAAAGATAGGAACAAACGCAAAGACCACAAGCAGTATCTTTACCACGAACGAACTCAACGATATTGCGAAACTGCACTGAAATCAAAGCGCAAATATCAAAACCCAACTCTCGCAACTTAGAACCCCCAAACAAGTAAGGAAAAAGACGACCTTCAAACGAGGGTAAAATGGTGGTTTACAGCAGCTGTATTTATGGGTTTTGGGCTGCCTTAGGTTTAGGCCGCCGAACGGACTAATCAGAGACAAGCGCAACTTCTCTGATGTTCGGGAATTCTGGCGAGCGTTCAAATTCCAAAAAATGAGGAATCTATTTTTATTAGCAAATAAAGCGAGTTCTTGGGGAAAAGTGCATTTTCCAAACACGTGGTGATCCGGATTTCATGCCGAGTTGTCCAAGAGGGTTATCTGCTGGATGAACGTCCGGTAGTTACTAGAGGACAACTGGCTACAACTTTGTGTGTGTGGATTCTATCTGACTTGTCGACTGTTCTTTGGACTTTTGAAAGTTCTGTTCGCAGGCATTCACGTTTGATATCGTTATCGTCACCGGCAGGGTGTTGCCGGTGGACATACGAAATAGTGATTGAGGTCGGGAACGTCCATATGGATACAACGTTGTTGTGGCATAATGCCCAGATGATGATGTTCTGTTTAAGCTGGTCGTTGCTATCGGTGAAAGCTACAGAACACATATCAGAGAATATTACGTTTGTGATATTGGCCCAACATTACTAGACGCACAGTTTTCCTCAGGTCGATCAGTAGAACTGAGAATCCGCCAAATCACAAAACATAATCGGCACCAACTATGGCGTCGTCGAGATTAAGGAAAGTCTGTCATGTTGCTGTCACCACAGTAACTGATCGCGGTGTGGTTCACTTGGGGATAACGTTTGTCCAAAGACGTAGGGTATTACATTGCACCTGAGCAATATGGCCGTTCGCCGACGCATATTCCGGAACGCTGGGAATGCGCGATCAATCGGTCAGCTACTCACGATATGTAGCTTGCGATGGTTAGGTCACGTACTCCGTATGTCAGCTGAACATTTACCCCACCGAATATTATATATCGAGACCACTGGCAGTTGGGTGAGACCGCGTGGTGATCAAGCGACAACGTGGTCACGAAATATGAAGACTCTGACTGCTCCGTTGAGCAAAGTAGGTAGGTGTTGCCTTCCTGGATGAGGTCCTCGTGATCACTCAAACCACCGATTAGAGGCGCTATCCGAGATGGTGGTATGTCGCAGTCAATGGCGAACCTGCATCCATACTATTTCTAGTCCCTACACTTAATCTTCTTTTGTCAACCATTAATCTTCTTTGTAACGTTTTATTCTAGGATATTCCGCAACACTATTGAGGTGAGAGGCGGCCCGATCCACAGTACCTTCTGGCCAGGCTGATGACTACTATGTTGATGGTGGTGATGGTTATAACAAGGTATTAGGAGTCGTTATCTCTTGTTAATACTTATTTGCCATCGTCCCGTTATCTTGATGTGCCTTTTTGGTTGGTACTGATTAACTTAATGGTTTTTAATGTGTATTTTTCAATTACAATAGGTATGCTGTATAACTACTACTACTACTTTCAGCTGTGCTATATCTCCTGATGTTACGTCGGGATACCACATTTCTTGGATCATTTCCCAAAACCGTTGTTCGTCATTGTTCTGTACATTTTCATATGATTCTTTATACACAAATGGATTTATGAAACTGCGTTTGGTTTCCATTCAACGACCCTGTAATTAGCAGATATGGGTAAACGAGAATTGTATAAGGCCACTTGTTTATCGGAGTTGGATAAATTTATATCTGTTCCTGCACAATTCAGTTCGTCCCAAGAAGTCCTTAAGATTATGTCCGAATGCTTTCGTCGTGCGGGGGCCTACCAAGATCAAGACGAGGAAGCAGCCTACATTTTATTCAGGAGATACTTTGATTTCTATGATCAGTTAAAGAAACTGTCTGGAAACAAACTTACCGTAAGCATATATCATCTCGGCCTAATCGTTTTACTCCGTTAGACCCCTGGCAGCTTAAAGAAACAACTGTCGGTCGCAATCAATTGCTTAGAAACGCTACATGAAAATCTCAAAAGACGGTACGATGAACTGAATTCAGCCCGATCGACTTCTATTCGTCTACCCTCTCCTCCTCGTGAAGATCCGAAATTTCATGAACCTGGTATGTTCGCGTTGTCATTTCTTGATGTTAGCTTTCTTGTTCAGTCGAATGTCCCAAACCGGAGTTGGCTGAAAACAATCAGGGCTGGATATCGGTAGAAGAATTAGCAAACTTGATGAAGAAGAAGCGGAATGTCCTCGTGTTTGATGTCCGCACTGAGCGGGAATTTTCATCCTGTCGCATGAAAGTCAGGGCTTTGATCAACGTTCCAGCTGATAAATATCTGGATAGTTCGTAAGTTCGATCAACCATCTATTATCCTTTGGTCAGTTTTTGGTTACATTCATTCAAGGTATTGGGAAGTTTATGTAGGCGAATTTGAGTACTTCTCATTGACACCCCTTCGTGTTGACTACTCCTCGTAACACCGTACACGTAATTTGTTGCTGTTACGGAAGTTTTAACAACAGCCGCATGTATATTTTTCAATTCCAATATAGATCTGTTATACTTGATTCTAACATTTTGAGACTTCATAGCACCGAAGCACTTCCGGTTGTCACTGTGAGGCACGTAACGTAACACATCCAAAAGCTGTGTCTTACACCATCTGGAAAATCCGGGCTGGAAGGATATTAATAGGCTAAGAATATCACAAGCTAATTTTTTTTGATGGTCACATAATGATTTATTATAACTAGTCCTCGTGAGGCTATCGCCTCTGTTAAAGCTGTAGACCATGTTTGAGTAGCTGTTTTTGATTTTTTACTCAAAGCAAATTTCCTACTATATCGAACTGCCGTTCTGCGCATTCAGGGTCACCTTCAGTCGTCTTTCTTCGCAACTGTCTGATGGCGTTTTCAAAGATCTGTGGAAGGTGCGCGGGGACTTTGATGTGATCGTGCTCATGGATCAATCTACTGGCCACAATCTGTCGGATAAACCAGTTTCACACTGCCTAAATCGCCTACATCCGTTGCTAATTCTCAAGGAAGCTCTTTACAAAGTTGGTTGTAGTATCCGTTTCATATGCCAAAGTGTTTATTTAATGGATCTCTTCTAAATTATCAAATATGGCAAACTATTCGTCAGTAATTCATTGTCAATGCTCGTCGGTGGCGTTGGTGGATTCCAGCGTAAACTGATCAAGAAATCCTGCTTGGGCAGTCAATCGGCTGGATCATTTGATGGATTCCACATGACACAGTTGGTTGGGTGGGTAACTAGGCCCAAATGTGAAATTTCTGAGCTTCTGGCGTGGCTTCGTAGCTCACCTGGTAGGGCGCTTGCCGCATTTGGGCATAGTGTTTCTGTCGCTGGTTCGAATCCAGCCGAAGTCCAGACTTTTTGTAAATGGATCTCTTCTAATAACTTTGTTTTAAGAACATTTCGTCGTCTATGATCGCCTGTCCAAACCCAGACTGGTTCCACTGTTGCTTACTGCCTGTAAAGGATTATCGTCAAAACAAAGAGAAGATGCACATCGCGATTAGTTTACATTTCGGTTTGCTCCATCACTCATTAACGTAAAACCGGGAAATTTTGTACAAACTGGACCAACGGGTTGACGGACCAACCAATCGGTTTCAATCATTCACACATCAGTAATGCAGTCAGGTTCATGGCAAGTAGATTCGTTGTACTCAAAAATGACCGATGTTGCCGGATTTGTTTGCCTCACTAATCGTCAATAATTTCCGGTTACGGCCGCATTAGAGTATCAGACGATTTGACCTGGTCACCTAAGCGGCGGGTTGCCAGGATGTATTTGTCAATCGATGAGACTAAGTTCTTCGAATTTGCTACAGTCAGCAGGTCGTCTTTTGTTATCATTGTTTTGGCCATCTATAGATGCTCTGCCACGCCATGGTCCAACCACCGATCTGGTCTACCCATGTGGACGTCGTTGCAGCTACCATTTAACTAGTACGTTACGTGTGAGACTGATTGATCAGTTGAATATGTTTCACTGCTACTGAGATGCAACTCTCTAGTGCATGACAGGCACCGTTTAGCAGTTCGATCGATGCTGTGCAACATTGATACCAGTTTATGGCGCTACCTACTTGTTGAATGATCACCGTTGAATTGTAGTTGCGGGACTCTACCCTTTCTTCTTCACATTTTTGCCTGCAAATTTTGGTACTTTCATCTTGCTGTGGATATCCACAAAACTTTCCGGACAAACATTATCCGCCAACACCCTTCCAATAAGCTTACCTTCCTCCAGTCGATTTGCTTTTCATGTTTTTGGTTGTGTGAACTGAGGTTCTCACCTATCGTCGCTTGTAGCCAATCGGAAGTTGCAGTACTACCCGCTACATGCGGGTTCATGATAAACAAAATGTTGGAATGTGAATTGTTCAGCTCTCCTCAACCCGTCTGTATGACGACAAACAGTGAACCAGAAATATCACTACATTGGTATGCATTCTCCCTAACTTGTGATGCCGTAATCTCTTGTCTGATACTTTCCAGTTACTTCGTCATAAATGAGCTGTTTTCGCAGGTCTTGGGAAAAATGAAGGCGTTTGGCTGATTGCTACAGACTCCACGTTCAGGTTGCAAATGGGGAAACAGCCTTCTGTGGAGGTTGGCTGCGAGATGAATGGACTTCCGTTAAGATTAAGCAAACGGTGATGATTGTGAACAATTTTAGACCTTCACTACTGCAAGACTGTTGTCAACTCAGACCAAATATGAAAATGTTATGATCATAAACGCCAATGACAACTCTGCAAATCCAGAATTGTACCATACTTCCTCTTGCGCCGCGCTCCTTCTGGGAAGCAGGGGGTTTATTAACATTTTCCATGTACAGATAGACACACTGCGTTGGCAGTCGATCACATGGATCGTTTTGTGGGCACCGAATACCGTGAGAGTGATTGGATAATCGAATCCGACTATGAAATTTCCAAGCTGCTGACGTGGTTTTGAAGTTAGGGTGATAAAGCACGTACCACATGTATACATTCAGTTCTTGTGGCTAGTTCGAATCCACTCGAAGCCGTGATACTCGGCTTATCTACCACATCTCTTATCAGGACTACAAATGTGTTAATTAGGGCGTAGCTGGTATAGCTAGTTGATATAAAGGGGTGAGCGGTAGGGGTTTCTCTTCTCTCATATAATATTTAAAGCCTTATCGTATGCAGCATGTGACGTTCTACAGCACGTTTGGAAGAACGTTATCAGGTTGTTCACAGGTAGACAGAATCGTTGAGGATGAATGCTATCGATACAGTGATGAAACACACTTCTAGAAGACAAACTTAACAACATTTCTGAATGAGCTGTCTACACGAATTTCGATAACGCAGCAAATTGGTTTTTATTACGGCACCCATCCATGGACATGTTGACAGGATGTAGAACGACACAGCTGAGTAGCATGGCTACATTAGCGAGACATGTCGACCGATGTTTATCGTTTAAGTGGAAGGTCTATGAAATTTCACGTCCGATTGCACAAATGACGCGACAGCTGTAAAAACAGCATGAGGCGTCACTGATTCTGTCGTTTCGCGACCAGTCTTCTGGGAATTTTTAAGTCTATGTCGTTCGTGAGTGTAGGCCTGTGTTATGCGTCGTCTGATGAATAATTATCGAGATAACACAACTCATTGCGGAAGGCTTACTTTTTCTTTTACCATTTGCATTCATCGATGCATGCCAGTTCCCAGCTTAGCGTTGCCCTTCGAACGCCGAAACGTTTATAGAGGCGTCTGTCAGCAGTCAGGTGTTATCGATGTTGGACAGTGTTGGCCAGCTCACTGGGACGATGGGATCGGGCAACTTGATGTGAAATGCGCGTACACCTCAGTGTCAGCTAGTCTGGTGGTAGTTACGGCGGTGTGTTAAGGCTTAGGCAGAGGTGCTGTTCCTGTACATGCGCCTGAAATTCGCGTCAGTGGAGATGTTATCTGCAGCTGCGCGAATTTCTGCTACTTGGGTAGCAATTTGTCCGCAGATCTGTTCGCGGACTGCGAGTTATGGGCTCGCACGACTAAGATTAGTGCTGCTTTCGGACGTCTTGAAAGACGTGCCTGGAAGAACCGCAACCTGAAGATGACTACTAAGGTGTGTGTCTACCACTCAATGATGTTGTCCATACTGCTGTACGGCAATGAAACCTGAACACTGAACGTGCGTTATCTGAACCGTTTCCATTGTTCCGAGCACTGAATTACTGCAGCGAGCGGACATGGACGGAATGGAAGCCATGTTGGTGATGAATCAGCTTCGCTGGCTAGGTCACGTCCGTCGGATGGGCGATGACTGTACTCCGAAACAACTTCTGTATGGACAACTGAAATCAGATAAGCGAAATTCTTGTGATCAAAAGCTGAGGTACCAGGATATTGTTGGGAAGACAGCGTTGAATCGGACGACCTGGAGGAATACGATTCGGACAGGCGTCCGCGAGTTCAACAAACAGTTATTGCACGGCCGAGAACGAAAGCGCGCGGTACGCAAGAGAATCGTCGGTGCCATAGGTCGTGGTGAGATGACTATATGGCATTGCGTTGTGTGCGGCCACGAATGCGCTGGCCGTTTGGGATTAGTAGGTCACCAACGTACTCATGGTACACCGCCGGCGAATAGACGACGAATACGTTAGGCTCAGGTAGATCATATCAGTATGTCCATTCTATTTCTGTTAATGATTGCTTCTACCAAGACCATGATTGTTTGGCAACTAATTCGCTCCTCTTTACAGAAACTCGGGTGTCCGCGGTCTTCCACCCATTCTTCTCTTCAGCTTTGTTGCTGTTTTGAATGATGAATGGTTTGCGAATTCTTTTCGTAGTTCAATCAGAATTATGTTTTTTATCCTTATCCTCTCTAGAATGCATTAACATACACTAGTGTACTGAAACGCTTCTTGTTTTACATAACTTTCCTCTCAGTTTAGATCTTGTCATTATAATCTCTATCTGTCTATTTTCCGAGAAGTCGGGGTTTCCTTTTCGTGCTAGCCTACTGGTCTCAATCCTTCGGGTTTACGCTGGATACGTGGTGTGTGAATGGAATTGCAAGTTGTGCGGCTGAAGCCATTTTGCGGTGGTCGTTCAGCACAGGCGTCTTTTGGCTTCGGTCCTTGTGACAGGTTAATCCGAAGTAGATGCCGCCATCCGTGTTATTGAGCATCCCTACCAATTAGCAGCTCATTTCTCATTCGTGACTGGATGTTTTGATCAGAAGTACCTCGCCATAAAATTTTTAAACGTCCCAAGTTCAAACTGTTCAACTGTCTGATCTACTTATCAAATAATTTACATGATTAATCCGCACAGTGTATATCAGTGACTTATTGTGGAAGAATTGAGGTCGCATTAGCTCTGTGATTAATCTGTTTCTCTACTTGTTTTTATCATTGTATTCCACATTATTGCTTCGTCTTAAAGTGCACTAGAATGGCAAGAAAACATGCTGTTGTATGTTATTTTTTTTAGCATGCCACTGTTAACAAAGGGCACGCCAGCAACTGTTGGACGAGATGATTTGGAAAGAGGGTAGTGAAAGGACACGACTTAGGCATATTGACAGTATTATTTATTGCCTTTCCCACACCATGCACCGGTTGTTCGGTTATTAAGACTTAATTGCACACTAAAAATGTTGAGTAACAACCCATCGAAATTGTTAACTGGGAGGACGTTTCAACGTGTTGCTTTGCAATCCTCGACGTTCTCTTATTCAGATACCTATTTGGACACATTATTGAATATTTGAAACAATGAGTTCCCTTAGTTATTTTGAACACAACAGTGGGAAGACGGACAGTAGTAGATGCTTTCGCATCACCTTTCCACTGTCAATCATCAACAATCATAATTGTCTTAAAACAAAGCTGATCGACATTGCTCGGAAAATACTGTCCATACTGGATCATGAGAGCAAATTCCAATGTATCGAGAAAATTGAAAGATGATTAATATGGAATGTCGCATATGTCGACATCTTGATTTGTTGCTGCTACTTGGAATAATTAATAGAGGCACTTTTAAATCTCTAAAATCCGGCGGTTTGTCAATTCCGCGACTGTATGACTTATCCAGAATACGCAAACCCGGAATACTACTGACTTTCTTCATAAGCAGTGCTCCTAACATAAACTAGCTCTGACGCCATTAAAGCGAAAGTTTGACACATTGCGAAAACTCTTTCGGTTTGAATAAAGACCTTGCCAAAGTTCACCTAGCATATAAATTCATGTGTTCAGTGGACGATCAGTCACTGTGTGTGAGTGTTCCATTGTACGGGATGATAGGATTTATGTACGACCTAGTTGAGAGTGAAGATCGTTTTGCAAAACTTTCTACGGGTCTACTGAAACTGTGTTTATTATTGTGCACGGATAATACCCGTTTTAATTTTCATTACGAGTCTTACCGGCAAATAGCTATAGTCACCATGAGGAGCCTATTGGGACCAGTGGATGTTGGTTTTTTTCCACGTTGGTAATGAAAAGACGACTTGCTAGAAGAGTTTCGGTTTTACTGCTATAATGATATCAGTATGGCGATCAACCGTAAACTAGCAAAGAACGGGCAATTGCCATTTTTAGAATTCCTCATCAGCTGTAGGGGTCTGTGTATGAAAAACTAACTAATCCGCTGTGCTTCGCTGGGTCGACCGCGATTAACCATCTTAAACTAGTACTATGTGTATTAAAATATATACAGGCTTTATACTTCCATGGTTTTACTAGTTTAGCATTGTGTGCATTATCCCATTTTCTGTTTTATCAATTCAGCCTATCTCACTAGTCTTTGGTTATTTTGGTTTAGCACTGATAGGGCAATACCACCTTCTAGCACCTACCAGTCTGTATCTTCTCATTGGTATGTTCAAAGCACTTATGGATAGAGAATGTAGAAAGGTATTTGACCATCCACTGATGTAAAGGCCGATCTTTTCTACAAATGCGCACGCTGCAGGTGATCTGATAGACAGTCTGCGACAGAATATTTTGTCGAGTCGTCTCAAGTGTTTGTAAAACGCACTATCTGAGTGTAAAGCAATAAAAATTTGAGCGATAGGGTATGTGTGAATCATAGTATATTGAAGCTTATGATGCAACCCATTGGTTAGATAATCCCTATGCGGTAGCAGTCTTAGAAAAATGACTTAAGCATCGAATACACTGAAGGTCTTCACTTGCTGTGAACATTTGTAAACTTTCAAGAATGCCCGTCCTTCACTTGCACTTTGGTTTATAACTCTTCCTCTCGTCCCAATGATGCTGTTCAGCAGATCATTTCAGCCCTGCTAATCAGGGTTTTGTCAAAGCTATGTTCATGAGTTTTGAATGCAGGGCTTTAAAATGTGAGTTATTGACAGTTGCAACTAGCTTTGCAGTTAACAGTTCGGTGCACTGTAACACTTTGGCGTCCCTTGTATAAAATATAATAAGACCGTCAAATTGGCAGGCTCAGTTTTGTAAGCAACGTTTAAACCGGAATTCAAAGAATTTGTAAGGTCGTGAAATGTGGAGAAATGTTCGTCGTCGGTAAAGATCAAGATGTCACCAAGTTGGTTGCGACGACGTTAGCAAACCAAATATTTAGTGCTATAATATTGATCTTCGTCTTTCTTTCCTCGTTTATCAGTTGCAAAATTAGCCAATGAATATCTAGTTTAAGCCACTGCCATTTCAATCGTTCCTGCCGCGGTTTTAAGCGGCTCTACAATAGCTATGTGCTAACTTGTGCTCTAGTGTATTTCATTTGGCGTATCATCGTTCTCGAGGGCAATAGGTTAGATGTTAATGTTGATGCTACCATACAGCCTTACGAAACACCTCTTTTTTATAAACAAAAGAGTGGGGATCAGTAGAATTTTATTCGGGAAATTCCGATGTCTGCAGTCAAGCAGGTGACCAGGTGATGATACAATTTGGTGTCCTCCTGCTTTGTCATTCTCTCTGTCCTACTTCATTAACCATTTTTATGTCACTGTTAACTTAATCGAACAGCGGCTACGTTCATTTTATTGTATCCAGTTATCCACTACTCACCTCTGTTGTTGTCTCCATTTACAGTAGGAATTAACCATCGTCCATAACGGATAGCCTACTGATGGCTACCTATATTTTTTACTCCAAGTCATCATGTCTACTGGTGTACCTGCGGTGCTGGACGTGGCAACTAATTGACCAGTACTCTTAGTGCATGATACAACAATCAAAGATTTTGCATCCATAAGTCCTAAGCAAGTGGATTATTCTGGCTTTTACCATGAAATGTCCGTTTCTCACCATCATAGTTACGTGAGCCATTTTGAAGTAAGTAATCCAACTTACTGATCAATTCAGATTCGCGTTAGACGCTTGGCTAGTGTTTGTTCAACATATGTCGTTTATGACAGTCTGTTCTTCACGGGGATACTAATGACTTCCTGACATTATGACCTTTCCCATTTCCGATATTTCCCAAAGTGGGACGCCCAACGTGTTGTAAAGGTGGAACCGCGTATTTTGGCAGGTGGCATGCAAGAATTCCTTCTGCGATACGCACCTCTGACAACAAATCCGGAGGTTCGGGTTCTCATGACCAACATGGTCATGGACGATCGCTCGAGTCTTCCCGAAGGTTAGTTTGTCGAGCAATTGCATTTGCTCAAAAATAACTTTTGTCCTTTGGTTCATACACAAATCCACCTTGTGTTGACAGTCCTTTAGTCGCGCTCCATCTGTTGTTTCCTGTCTGAAAGTTGAGTTTAAACCCACCTGGAATCAGAACCTGTGGGGAGCTCAAAACTGAGGTGGAGCATCGTGGTTGCGTGTGCACACTCCAACTCTTCCAGTGTATCTTGTCGGTCTAGCGGTGTTCAGTTCACTATTCTTGTTCCAGTCAATCACCTCAGAACTTCCTTAACCCAAATGACTTACAGTTCTCGCTCAATAGCCTCACACCGTTTCTTGTTAGTACAAATTCCACTTCCCTCACTTGTTCATACATTAAAATGTTCAGCCTAAAGTTTTCCAAAATAAGAGACCTTTTCCCGTTAACTTGCAGCAAAACTTCATCACATTTGACCAGAAATGTTAGGTTCTACTTTCAGATCTACAGCTAACGCGAGCGGCTGTTCTCTTTTCATTTATCGGATAGGTTCAAAGCAACTTGTCGTTGCGAAGCTTTTTCCCGAACAGTTACAACATGTTTTTTTCTGTTCTGTTTCCCGGGTCAGTGTTTCATGCACTATAACTATATACACAGTTCTACCTGGGTTATCAAGAACGTATACTGCAGGAGATAATTAAGCTCAGAACAAGTTCACTTACGTATGTGGACTATTATCACCTGTTCTTTCTGTCGAATCAGGCTGAGTCCCCGTCGTAGTCAGAGCTTCCGAAGAGACATTGGGAAGCTGGTCTGCTTAACTGGTTAGGCACCTGAATGAATGCCGTTATGGTTCTGTTTTCAGTATGCATTTCGATAACAATTTATGTTCCCGTGACATCCTAAACTCGGAACATAAACGCTGCAACAATAGATTGTCCTCACGTAATGCTTCGGATTTCGGACGAACGCAGTTAACATTTCTTCATATATCAGCGCATACTTGGAGTGTGTGGATAGCTGTTTGTGTTGTTCCAACCGTTGGCTTTTATCGAAACACCGTTCCTTGCTGTCTGACACATAGAGTCATTACGGTTTGAAAACTCTCTGGACGCCTAACTTTTACCCGGAAACAGTTACAGTTGCCTTAGTTGAGACGTATGCGTGTGTGATTAGTAATCAGGCTTCAATGCTACTTGGATGCTGTGAGGCTTTCGCAATGCTGAACAAGTCCGTTTTTTTTCATAGTGACGTTCATCTTCATGTTCTCTCTCCAAAGCCTGTTAACCAGTCATATAAGTTGGGCTTCGACCATATGCCTTAGTCATTACGGTCAGAGCGGCCATTCAGACTTTCAGTCATTTTTGTCTATATGGTTCGATGACATTTCCTCCGAATGACTTCAGTTAGCAGTTGTTTCAGTTATTTTCAGTATATGTGCCATTACGTGTACGTGTGCTTGTGTTGTATTTACTGTTCACCCCGGGTAAGCATCGCACGCTTCGCATGATCATCATGCAAAGACTCGGAATTGTGATTCACACGTCTTATTTGGCGTCTGAGCTATCATCCCCTTATAGTTTGGTTAAACAGGATGGTGCGAGATCTCATAAACAGTCCGCCAACCTGGGTGAAGGATTTCCCGGTAACTTCTGATTATAGTTTTCATGTCCTGTGTTCTTCCTGGATCCGACCAATGCTGAACCTGCATATGAACTGCAATAGATTGCATCGCCTTACTGGTGTATGCACTGTGTCAAGCGTTTTGTAGTATGAGAGCTTAAAACTTAATTGAACAGCTTCTGCCCATTACTCAGGAAATTATTTACCAAGTTGTTGCGGGCTAGGACTAGTACTAAATACCTGCCTTAAATTCACTAAGGTCAGAGGAAATAATCGCTTACAATTAGCACGTTGTGTCATGAACTAACATCTGGTCGTAAACAGTGGGGACCCGCTGACAGCTGCTGGAAACTAAATCCATTGTGCTCTGTTCTAAGGTATCCTCACCAAATCTGGTACGAATGAGGTCAAACGGGTTTTTGGCATCATTTTTAATGTGGATTTCGATTACAACACTTTTGAAGAAGACCATTCGAGATGGTTGAAACTTTGAGTATTACAGCCTGCTTGTTCTCGATCTATTCATTGTACTCAGCTTTACATTGAGGCGACAGAATTGTGGATAACTCCTGGTCGTGTGAAAGGACGGAATAGAGATAAGTTATTGGACTCGCTTGTGTACGGTTGGATCGCTGATGTGTAGTCCGTGTTGTCGTTATTGTTGGGTCGCGTTCTTTCTATTTGTTTGTGTGATTAGTCGTACTTATGCGGATGTGCAGCCAGATGAACGAAGTTTACAATGTATGAAAATTATTCACGTACCTATGGATCGAATCTGTAATTTGGACAGTTGGTGTTTCCAATTCACTGTACCATACCGCCTTCTACGAGACCTAACGTCTTATAACAGTAAGACACGTTGACAGAAAAGGAGACGCAATAAACATCTCGTCCCATCCTTTTTATAATGTAGTTCGGGGTTTTTACTACAGCTAAGTACAGTTTCACGCTTTCGCTGTCATAGGAAAACCATTGGTTTGAATAAAGTGCATCGTGTTCATATCAGAAATCAACACGATCAAACTTTTGCCAAAATACCTATCAGCGTACGTTGGTTGGATGCTCACTGGCAAGTTTATAGTAGGCTTTGGCGGCGGATTTCATCTGATGACTTCGTTCAACTGCATTCACACTATCCTCACTTTTTGTACTTTCTCAGTGGATTCTATCGATTATCCTGAGTTGCCTGTGGATGAAGTAAGATCAGCTGGCGAAGAGGAACCTGAGCTGTCCATTGACTCCCAAAAGAATAACGTACCAGGGCAAAAAGATTCAGACCATCCACACGATAGTCCTTCTCATCCGAGCCTAATTGTTTCTGGACCTGACGGTCAAAATTTGGAAGAACGCTTGAGTCGGTTGCGCGTGATCAAACCGAAGCCAATGATCCACTCAATTCCCAATCTGGAAAACTCACTGCCCAAGGTATTGTTCCATTTTCAATTTTGATAAAAAACCTGAACATTCCGATCTGATGACTTGAAAGTAACTTCTCCGTTTTTTGTGTACTATTATTTCTGACGATATGTTGCACATGCTTATCATTGTACGATCTCACTGGAACGCTGTGACTTAATGTGTTGTGGTTTTACTGCGTTGTTTTGCCTACTTTGTAGAGCAGCTTAGTCAACGTCCGTTCTGTAATACGTCCGGCATTTCATGCTCGGTTGATGCGACCGCGTGGTGTGCACACACACACACACTGTTCGAGCATCGTGCTCCAGTAACTATGCCCACTCGACCACCGATCAATGCGATGTGAGCGCTATGCTCGTGAGCTACTAATACTTCCCTAGGTTATCCATTCAGACACCTTGTAAGGTGACGGCTTGGCCATGTTTCTGCACCTTTTTGACTAGTGAGGTACGTATACGAATGAGAGGTTTATGCTCGCGTTCTCGACTTTAGAGAAGTGGCTGCAGTTAGAGTATCTGTTTTGCGGAAGCCTAACGTCAGCAAATCCTGAATCCATGAATCTACAGTATTTTTAACGATTGCAGTACTAATTGGCTAGTTTAACGAAACAGATTTGGTTAACCACCCAAAAAGTGCCGATCTGGAGATAACCGCAGACAGCACCACAGCTTTCGAGGTTCTGCGAAATATCAGAAAATTATCATAGCTTTGTTGCATCTCAAAAACTTCAGCGTATGAAATGTATAAACGTTCAGTAACCTACAACTCCGGCCAAATGTTTATGACAATTATATTTCCGTTACCAATTTCGTATTTAGAATCCAGCTCATATGAGTCGTTGGTAGTGACGATTTGAACGAACTGTTTTAGAAACTTCATTATTCGGTCGTTAAGACTCCTGATCGATCTGGTGCCTGTTTAAGTTGGTTTGATTCCTTACTCATGATTCGGATAATGTTTATCGAATTGAGATAGGAATGTCCAAATTAAACTGCGAAAATTGAGTGCATTTCTGGATCAACCTTCGTTTATCCTGTATAATTACCGCTGTCTTGTCGTTCTTGAAAGCGATGTGTTTGTGTGCATCAAGGAGATATCAGAAGAAATCACTCTGCATTCCGCGTTGTTTAAGTCACTTTAAAGAATAGGAGAATTGGTGGCTCCAGTTTTTTAGGCTATAACATCTGAGCATAATGATATCAGTCGATTTTCTTCTTCTTCTAAGTGTCATGTCACCTACATTGACCAGTTTTCCAAAGTTTGGGAAATAAGTCAGTCTCGGGGGTCTTAGTTTGGTCTTTCACGTTGATTTGATTCCTTATGATTCTCTTTCGATTCTTAACCCATTTGTTAAAAGTATTCCCTTTTTTCTTCTCGCCTATCTATTTAGCGGTTTCTATGGGTTTTTCTGAATCATTTTACTTCCTGCCTCGTTACAATCTTCCACTTAGTTCATTCTCTTACGTGGCAAAATTCGTCGGGAATACACAACAGCATTGTTTTTGTCAGGTCATCATGGTGTCAATTTACGCTTTCTGATGTGATTTCTAAGTAGAAGTTCTTTTTACTGTACAACCCACCAGGACAGTGGGACTGTTTTTGAACATAACCGGCATGCGTCATTAACAGTACTTACAATAAGTCTTCTTAATCACAACGTTTTATCCGCAATGTTGTACTTTTCGGTGTGCTTTGTCTAACGTTGGGCATGTTACTTAGCCTCCAAACGGCGGTTCGTCAGGTAGTCGTGTGATAACCGTTTACCTGAGACCCTCAATTCTCCAAGGTCATGCGGGCTCATCTGGTGCTGCATAGTATCGCCAACATTTGTAGATAACTTGTTTATAAAAAATACGCGCACGCCAATCCCTGTCCATTGGAGATCTTCTACTGTGCTGTTTGTGGTGCCCCATTGGGTTCAGATTATTTTGATAAGGTCATTAACAAATGTAGTAGCCAAGATTTTTATTTCTTTCAGCTAAAATTTGGTCTGCGCACAAGTGTCAGTAGACTGCGGCGTCCTACTTGTATACATTCTATCGGAAATCTCTGCAGCCAGATTATCTCTTCATTGCTATTCATCCTAGGCTTAAAACAGTCTTAATTCCAACGTGCTAGTAGACATGGGATCGTTTACTTGATCACGTTATATCAACCATACCTACTTAAGCGTGTTTCCCCACACTGTATTTTCAATGGTTGCTCCTAGTTTATCCTCCCGTGGTAACCCCATTAGCTGAGGATGAGTGTATTGAACTCTCAATAAAGGATACGAATTACATAGCCCTTTAAACGGTCGATTTGCGTTACCACCTAATTAACGATGAAAGTCGAATAAGTTCTCTCTAAACGATATGTGAAATCCGTCGTAAGTTTTGACGTTCGGTTTTAGGTCGATAAGTTAGAGGCATAACGCCTGTTGATCTGACTCGAAATAGTCCTACCATTTGTGTGTTCAGGTCTACAAATTTCTGTTGGTAAGCTCGCCCAACAGCTATCCACCAATCGGCGATCGACTTAGAAGTTATTCTTTCGTTTAGAATTCCATAACTCATCCTCATGTTCTCGTGTAGTTTGAGATGTACAGTGTTACGCTCGTGATACCATATTTTCTTGAAGAAATATTAAATGACGTCATCTATCTTGAACCGTTTTCACGTCCTCCATGTCAGCTTTCAAAGATTGTGTGCACCTGAACTACGAGCTTCAAATTTAAATCCGGGACGATCAGACACAATCTGGTCATAAAGCCATCCAGTAGACTGCATATTAGTGGGATGCTGATCACGTAAACAACCAATATTTACTAGTCCAAAAACAAACGTTAGATCTGGCTACCTGTTATCAGGATTTCTTGGAAACGCCCACCTGAACGCACATATTATTCGAATAATCTTGCAAATTCCCCTAGCATTGAGCATGCGTGGTGCATTACTGCAACGGCTGTTAGGTCAGTCTACTTCGACTGTTGCATTATCACACACGGTCCCACCATTAGTCTCAGATCTATCCCGTTGAACCTTTGCCAAGACTATTATCAGATCGAGATGCTGGTCTTGTTAGCGAGATCAAACGGTACCAAGGTGAATGCGAAACTCTCCGATCACAGATTACCCTCTTTCTGTCAAGGCGACCTAATAATTACCGCGGTATTTCACCGCGTATTCTCTCTTTTTGAAAAACTTATAGGTGTGTCTCCCTACCGTGTGTGTGTTTGTGCTTAAACGTTCCCGGGTGTCCTATTTCTGTGCATCCTACGTAGCAAACAGACATGGCCAGCTGCCAATTTCTGTCCAGATAAATTGAGGCTAATGTTTGTTTGCCTATGGGTATTTCTCGAACTGTGACCTTTTATTAGCCAACTTCTAGGAAGCTTGATTGTAGTCATTTTACTTCAGCAATGTTCTTGCTCTAGCTAGTGACATACATTCTGCTTCATTTTTGTTTCAGGTTGATCGTCATCTGAAACCAAGCTGTCCTACACCGTCAGATTTTTTCAAAAGTGGTCAACACCCGCGCGCCGATCAACCCGCGTATGTTCAAACATTTTTCCTACCAATCTTATGGTCGGTTTTATGTTTAACACCGTAATCCAAAGCATCACCGTACCCTTGTACACCCATGTTTGTTCTCTTTCGATCATTCTGACAAAGGCGTACTTCTTTCGAATGAGTTTCCAATTCTTGCGAGCTCATTTTGTTCGTCTTCAACTCATTGCTTATGTGTTACCCGTTAATACTCGTTGCATTTACAACGGCGGATCCCTGCTATGGTTACGGAGTCATGTGGTACGGTTGAAATCATGTTCCACATTACACACAACCATTCCAATATGTCTGCAGAGCAAATGTGTCATTGCTGTACCACTACAACTACCTAGAATTTAAACCTTAGATTGTGTTCATATAATACCACACTGAAGCTGTTGGGTCTGGTTTGGCTCATTGTGCTCTTCAGTTTTTACGCAGTAAGCCGCATTTTTCCCTACATTTTTTCTCTTAAAATACTGTGTTTTTTGTCGTTATTATACATCCAATTATCAGTACCAACCACTGGTGTACCGTTTTTTATCCGTAAGCTGTTTTGGGGCATCAGATGTGTAAAGATTACTTTTGAAAAGCGTTTAACGTCACTGTTGTACGACTATCAGCAAACGTTTGGTGCCTTTTCCGAGGCTTTACTTCACCTGCAACGTTTTGAATTAGTTGAGGGATAATGAGGATCAACTTTATAATAAGTATCATTCTCTACTACTCATCAGTAATAAGTCCTATAGTTCTCACCGATTAACGAGAATAATATTTGAATCATTCTTTTCCCGTCAAGAATTTGAATAAAGAAGACAGTAGGCGGATGTTGCACGATTTATGTCCGGACAGATTTCGCTGCATCTTCACGACGGCATACTACAAACCATTTATATATCAGTATGAGAAAGATAATAGAGAAAGTCAATTGTCAAAGTGTGCAATCGTTGTCACTACTAAGGTCCTACATAGGCAGGACTGAGTGCCAGTTGCGAACCGGGGTCATGGGGCACATCCCGAAGTGGGTCAAGAAACAGGTCACGCAGACACACGACGTCACAGTCCCGCATAGAAACAGAGAGCCTGCATCATCCATTGCTCGTCATATTCTGATGACGCAACACTAATTCCATCCCACAACGGCATTTCGCGTTATCTACTCAACGTCACACAGGCGAACACTGCGCTATGCTGAAGCTGTTGCAATTCGAAAGTTAAAACCCCTGTTGTGTGTTCAGAAACAACTGTTGGTAGGGTTGTCGCTGCCTTGGTAATGACAGTAATTGTGCAGTCTGGCAATTGACTTTCTCTGTTATCTTGTTCGCTTTCTCATACTGATATATAAGTGGTCTGTAGTATGCACTCGTGAAGATGCAGCGAAATTTGTCCGGACATAAATCGTGCAACATCAGCCTACTGTCTTATCTGTGGAATACTATTTCGTGAATACATGAGATCTGGTTTTCTGATGTCCGAAAATCTGATGCAGTCTCAGTTCATCTTCTTCAGTTTCATAGAACGTGCTAAAGCCATCCAACTCTGTTTATTCTTACCTTGTCTGACTGAAATGAGTAATGCTTATCCAACTCCGTTGTTCAGCCACTTTTCTCGATCATTAGTATGAGAACCGTAGTGTATATAATTTATCTAGGACCCTATAGATGTTCGCATTAATTTAGATGGCAAAGGAAATATCATTTGAAGATGGAATGCATGAAGTGTTCAGAAACACTGTTGGACTTGTGATACTCCGAAAATGAATCTCCATGTTGTGTTTCGGATTATCCAGTAGTTCAAAGAAACTGGTGTGTTCTACGCAATGAGATCCGGCAGCCCTCTTGTGACCTTCGATAGAGATATCCGACTGACAGCGCGTTTTGTCAAATACGTTAGACTTGTTTCAGCATGGTTTATTGTGTGCAATATTTTGCCGTCTATTGACAGGACATTAAGGACGTGAAGGCACACTTGCAATGTGGACCAGCCTGAACATCGTTCACTGAGGTGTCATGTAATTTCTCAAGTGAAGGAAGAACACGTCCCGTGATAGAAGGAGAGCCATCCGACCAAATGTTATTTTGACTGATGAGAGTGCATTAAGTTATTCAACACTCCGACTCTCTAGTTAATTTGACGACGCACTGGACAGGTATTCTATCCATGTACCATTCAACTAACGTACGAATCAGTAAATAAACAACGTGGCTTTGGAGTACGTTCGTGAGGATCATTGTGTCCCTGCGTTTCATGGAAGAGCAGATGACCTGTATGAACGTAATTCGTGCGGCTTTTCTCTTCAACTTCAGGCATTTTTCTGGATAGATTGGATGATCTTCCAATATAACAGCGATCACAAGCACAGTCGGAACGGTTCATCATTCACACAACACGATTGTCTCTCGATAGACTACGCGGACTTCACAGAGACAAGTTCCGAGTCCACTTCGTTTCAAGAAGAAACTTTCGGAACTGCTTTCTACCACATACAAACCTCGGAGACCTCATCTGCGGGGCTTGGTATGATATAGTCAGCTTGTTTCGCACGACCTTTGCGATAGCTAGTCGAAGATACTAACAAAAGTTGTCCACACGAACATTTATCACTACATGATCCACCTCGAACTTTGAATCAAAATAGTTAGAATGCGAAAATGAAAAATTTCCCATAATTTCACAAACTCATTACGTTCATTTAAACACAAATTATTTATTATGAAACCGGCTTCTCTTGTTACCAGTTGACTAAATTTCAACTTCGTAGGTCTGGCACGTGCACTGTAATTTACGTCACACTGTTAATGCACCGATTTAACTCGTTTGTTAATACAGTTATCCTCTGTCTGTTACACTATCGCACTTAACCATTTTCACTTTGGACTAGGTTCTCAGGCTAAGTCGGCGTTAATTAATCGACAATGTTCCGCTCAAAACCCTGGATGGTCTCACTCATAATAATATGGAACTTCTCCTAGGAAACGGGATCATAAAACTAGACTTCATCTGTAATATTATTATGCTCAATGTCAATACATAAACAATCCGAGATGCTTTAGGTTGTTTGGCGTTTGAGGTGTCGCGGCGTAGTGTCCGTTTTGTGCTGTCCAAATTCGTGGTGCTCTTTCAGGACTGTATGAGCATGTGCTTTTTGTCATTCTAAATGGTTATAGTCCTGAAATCTCCAAAAGTTGTATTACAGCTAACAGCGACTTCTGTGTTTGGCAATCCTACGTTTCGCACGCAGGCATGTCACCTGTCTGTCCCTTACGGCCAGATTATACGTGCGGTTGCGGTAATGGTGATTCCAATGTCTTATACACTTCTACACACCATCTATCGTTCCTTGTTAAGCTATTTATGTGGGCAACCCGTATCGTGGTGTAAGGATGCAAGGAAATTGGTGTTAACTTTCTTCCCCGTCTGCTCTGTTGGACTTCCATAAGATACGGGGTGTCACTGAACTAGAGGTATTGAAGTGTGTGACCACAATCGGAAATCACTAGTGCGACTGAGCTACTTACTGTCGTAGTTGTATCTAACTGTTACGGTACACATTTTTGGAGAAATTATTAATAGGAATGCAATTAAACGCCGCTTAAAATGTCAAAAGTGCGTACAGTATGAAATGGAAAATAGAGCTTTATTTCTCTTGTAATCGTTGAACTTCTCCTTAGTTTCTTTCAGTCATTGTTTCATTACGTGTTAATTCTTAGGTATCACGCTGGCAGTTAAGCTGTCCTCAGAATCGTCTGCTTTGGTAGTAACCATAATTTCAACACTATAGCACGTTCTGAATTTGATTTAATTTTCAATAAAACGTACTCTGTGACTTCTTTCCAGATGAGGGTGTGACACATTTTTATTGCCTAACAGGAAGTTGTATTTTTACTGAACGGTAGGGAAAATATCTTTCGATTATGATGATGCTTGCTTGTTTTAACGTTTTCCTCCCAACCATAATCTCTCCAGCCTGAGAGGCGGTTGTGCCGTGAATTACCAAATGTCCAGTCAAAAACTACTCTTATGAGTTATCAGTAGTCAGTTTGTGTTAAATGTTTCATGGTGCTCACTGCACTGTAATCTGTTTCGTCCTTGGTTGGTGATCGACGGGACGATCTTGGAGTATTATTCATCTTCGTGCTACGTGCTAACGCTTTCATTCACTGGGCCACTTACTCTTTGTAGACTGTTTTTTGATATGACGAATAATATAATCGGTATGTGACTGATTTAGACCTCTTTTGTTTGGACAGTACAGTTCGGAGTTGGTTCTCGGCTTTCACTGACTACAGTCATAAGGGCTTATACTGAACCTGATTATTTTGTGATGCTCACTTTTAAACGATCATCCAACTGCGACCGGTTAGAAACTCGCATGAATGATGGTATCATAATGATGCCGGTAGTAGAGATAGTTCATAGCAAGAACGTTTCCGCCTGATCACATACTTCCGACTATTTCTGTCGGATAATTAGTGGAAACAAAGGCATGGCTGCGCAGCTTAGCGTGCCAGTTTTGAAGGTGTATATTTTACTTAGCACAGATTTCAAGTTTTTATGGTTCCAATTACTATTATTATCTTTACTGCTAGTTAGTTATACGTGAATGTGCCAACTCGGTCCCGGTGTTTATCAACAATCTGCTGCGAACTGTTTGCCCAACGTTTCTTCTCATCTCATTACTTATAAGCGAGTAATAACCATTTTGACCCAGTTATCTTTTTTTACCACATGGTTGTTTGTTAACTATCTCCCATCATTTTTAACATTTGGACGTCCAACAAACAAAGATTGCACTACCGATCTCTGACCTACACATGCTGCTGGCCAACTGGGCGGTTTTACATTCCAGTCGACTGTTTCGATCATTTTAGAGTTCCACAGTGGTCTGTCGAACGCCAGAGTATGGTATCACGTTT
The DNA here is from genome assembly GCA_013368495.1 of Paragonimus heterotremus. NCBI lineage: Eukaryota > Metazoa > Platyhelminthes > Trematoda > Plagiorchiida > Troglotrematidae > Paragonimus > Paragonimus heterotremus. Next base: position 33,659 of record LUCH01010918.1, read on the forward strand.
GTCTGCGTTCTACAAAGTTACAACAGTGCACTGCTCACCGTGCGCGTTTCAGGAATTCAGCCCATGGCACAAAAACCTATTTGGCTTATGCTCCCGTTCCTTGATAGTCTACTGGATAACCAGTGCTGCCCAAAATGATCAGAAACAGTTAAAAACTATGGAACAATTTCTTATCAGTAAAGGCTGAGAAACCACGTATGCCAACTGCAGTCGATTTGCTTTCGATGCTTTTGCAGAGTTTTGCGAATAAATCATTGAATTACATCAGGTTTGTGCCGTAACTTCTACAAATCGTGTGTTTTGTGAGGCTTTCGTACTTCTAAGGCCTACTGCAGGAATCGTAAGTAACGTGTTAATCACTTATCACACTTGCTGCAGTTGTCAGATGTTAGTACGAACGAGAATAGTTTGCGTTTCACTTTTGGCGATGCTGAATTATGGGTGGTAAGGATTATCTCTGTTTTGACCTCTTAGGTCTCAGAGGCACATAGGCTAAAAGCTAGTATACTGTGGTAGACGAAATGTAGTGTAGGTGAGATATGTGGAGCGTCAATGAGCTAATAGAACTGTCTTCATAGTTGTGTAAAATATTAAATTCCGAAACGTTATGTCGTGCCTTAAACACCAGCTTTGCGATGATCGACATGTAAACATTAGACGGCTGAATACAAACAAATAAGATAAGGTTAAACGATGGTTAGATACCAGCAAATTTGAGGCCTCCGTTGAAGCCATTGGCTTGAAACCGCACACGACGACCCGAAAAAAAAATGAACAAGATGAGTTTGAGGAACGGTGTAAATTGGGTTCTTTGATACACGCCGCGTTAGGCTAAGTCACAATAGATATCTAAGAAATAGAGTAAAGATGCAGGTTGATTATTCTGTTTCTCATTGTGCATGTGGACATTGATTACAAATATCTCCGTGGGCTTTAGCTGGCTATTGTTAAGGTCATAAGCAAATTTAGCTGGTAATGTGAATAAAACTACTTCTCGGTTGATAGCTGCTGAGTCTCTACCATTTTTTCACCGATAAGCTATCACTCTGCTATGTGTCAAAGGCTTTAGTTATTTGATTTGATGCATCCTCGGACGTGGAAGCATCAACGCGGACGGTAAGTTGTATTGTCACTACCGACGGTATGTATTACTTTGCATCTCTGATAAATAGTACTTCTTTGCTCGAACATGCTGGCAATATTCAACATCCAGATTACACGCGTCATCAGGCCTATCTGGTACTGTCACACTAGAAAGATACAATAAGTCAGCTCATTGGCGATTAAGTCTTTTATGCGTATCTTGCGCTTGTTGCCCCTGAACAATCGTTTTTTCTTTGCTGGTTTAACACCACGCTTAGGATTTTTATATTACTAATCCATCCCTTTATTTTCAGTTCGGACCTGACCGTCAACTGCCACGATGTCATACACAACTCGAAAGAAACCGTCATCCCCTCTCCGTCAACTGACGAAGTAAGTGCCTCGTAAACTGTTGCCAATCGCATTCATGCGTTTCCATGTGTGAATTATTTAGTGTTACTGTTAACGCTACTTACTCAGTATTTTTTTTAGGTTGTCTTACGAATAGAAACAATCACGACAGTTCTCTGTGGAAACCTTGAAATGCACATCCCTGATGTTTCGAAATATATTACCACGCTCCTAATAGCCCCAGGTTTAGCTTGGCATGGTATGTGAGGGCACGTCCCTAGTGCCCATCACTTTCTCTGTTGATGGGGCCGGATATACGTGTGACATTACGATGGTGGATATTAGGTTTTATGATTCCTCAATATTACTTCATTGTATTTTTGTCGTCACTTTACTGTGTCTAGTCCGCTTTCGATCAGACAGAAGGAGACCTTCGGAACCCGTTTATTACTTTCCTGGTTTTATATCAGTGTTTCAGAGAGTTACTGTTTTAATACTCCAGACTGCTCCCGTCGTTGCTACAACAATTACTGAAGTCACTGGGTGGTTATGACCATTGTGGATTAACCTTTCTGTCAACTTCTCATGCTACATCCTGCTCTGCTGACATGCGGTAACCGATGATTGTGTTGTTCACACTTGGTCGGTAAAGCTAAAACCACTGGACGACAAGGTGTCGGTTTCTCCTTTATTCCACATATCCCGACTTTCTGACTATCGTACTATGGATTATTGTGACAAATTTTGGCACGTGTACTCTGAATTTAGTAAGCAGCTTGTGGAGTTGTTTAAGAAGTTGTGAAACAACGAAAAGCCAGTTGGTCAAATGCAGCGGCATGTGCAGATATGCGCAAATGTATGTAATTGTTAGCGGTACTAAACGAATAAATTCATTAGTTGGGAGGTCCTGGTATATACCGCTTCCTTAGACCAGGCATTGTCTAGTTCGTGACGGATCTGTGGACCATCAAATAAACTGTAGTGGATATCATCGCCACTGCCGGGACTTGAACCACGGACATTCAGTTCATGAGGCAACCGTGTTTACCACTGCGCCATTGACCTCACATTAGGCACGACCGAATTATCATATGTGAACACTCAACCACTTTCGCTTGTGAAGTTCCCTAATTGTTACTTCATTTGATATATAATTGTACTGGCCCAAGATGAGAATTTATCAAAAACAGTTCTGTTCGCTGAAACCAAAATTGTTTTACATGATGTTCAATCTGTATTAAAATCAAAATCCGCTACTACTCATCAGTAAAAAAAACGTGAATACAAGTAAACTTGTCGGACAACAATTTCAGGATATAGCTTAAATTGAATAGGCAGTATCTACTGCGTATTCTCTAATGTGTGTTCATTTTCCCTGAAAACAAATACAATTTCATCTCTCCAGTCTCAAAATACAAAATTAACTGCTTACTATACATCAACAACGCATAATTCTGAGTAAACTGAACAAGATTTCGGCAAGATAGATCGTACCCATATTTTCAAGATTTCTCAGTTCACCCCCTGTTTAAGAGAGTATACATTAAACGCAAGATGTTCAAAATGAATCGAGCCATCCGGTCCTCTATCGTACAACTACAACTCACTTGTCCAGCCAGAGCCACGGCGGCCAGATATGCGTGAACCGGGGTGCCAACCAAATCAATCGGTTTCCGAGTCCCATCCAACATGTTGTAAAGACGACGTGTGAAACTAGACTCGAACGACTCGGCAAGATTATCGTCATTTGTGTAGTTCTGTGCTGATATGTGATTCAACAACCGATCGATATAGTCTACGTGCCAGTCAAGCACCATATCTAGTTGTACAGATCCGCTGGATAGACGTTGAGTTGGCACACATACAAGATCGGAACAATCACTTTTGGATGGAAGAACGGAAGAGGACGACGAAGAGGAACTGGTCGAGCTAGCCCGAGTTTTCTGTTGATTAGGACTTGAATATTCCAAAAATGCAAACGATTCCCACAAAGCCGTCAAAGTGTCCACTTTGCCAACTCGGTGTTTCGTTTCCACCGGATGATCGGATCGTGCTGATTTCGATATAACCTGCTGTACTTGTGACTTGGCTGTTGGTGTTTTTGGCGCGACTTGTTCCAAGGCGGTGCTTAAGTTGTTAAGCGAAGTTTTGAGTTGCTGAAACGTACACGATGATGCAACAGAAGTCAATTAAACTCTTGCTAAATAACTCATACAACAAAAAACACTGGCAAACATTTGCTGCAACTAACTAGCAAAATATGGATTATGGAGAGACAAAAGACATTATTATAAGCAGTCCAGCATAGTGACAACGAACAACGAGGTAGACAGTATTTTCGACTTCGTTGGGCCATACTAGCATTGTACACACTGGGAACACAAACCCAATGATTGAGCAAGTGATCGAATGATACTCGATGCACTTTATACCTCCACTACGAGGTTACCATGATCTGAGAGGGAGAAAGCTATCGCCGTTGTTTACTACAGTCGTTGTACTTCAAGTTAGTTTGCACAAAAATAACCACTGAAGTCGTGAAAACGACAAAGTAGGGAGAAAGACTTGATTTCTGTGTTTCATCATCAGGTTAAATCATCATCATCATAATCACCATAACATCCATAAGACTGACCAAAAGGCATTGTGGCTCTAGCCGCCGGTCACACCAACAGTGACATGGAATACCTTAGGGTAAACGTTACTAACAAGTTTGAAACATTGAGTCCCTTTTAGCTATTCGAATCGAATAGTCAGAAGACACAAATTACGATCCAGCCCAACTTGTACTTTTAATCGTTTCATTTAAGTTTTGTTGGTTTTATTTTCATGCTGGTCACACGTTTACGACTGACGAGAGTGTGCGAAATGAATTCATATCGTAATTTGTGTCTTCTGACTATTCTATTCAAAACGTTACTAAGACGGTT
>LUCH01011005.1:4618-15001 GCA_013368495.1 Paragonimus heterotremus
ACATGTCCGAGTAAGCCTGCTACATTATTTACTTTCTTGGCTTTCTGCCGAACACCATAATCATCGCGGATCAATGGAGGGTCTACAGAGCTCTGGTTGGAATAGTTGATTACGACCATTGGACGAGCAACCATTCAGAAAATTTCGTTGATCCTGAGAACAGCGTGATCCACACACAGAATATAGAAAACCTTCGGGCTTTTGCTAAGAAGCATTTTCATTCTGTATCTGTATCAAACGAACGGCAGTTCCAGTCACGCCTTCAGGAGATCATTTGGCGAAAGCAAAATCCTGGAATCGTGATTGGCAAACCGCTGATCACCCTGTCTCATACTCATTTGTTATGAATTGTGTAATGAACATCGACATTTTTGCACGCGTTCGTCATTCCGATTCATGCGTACTGCGTTGACATTGGAGGCTGCCCCGTTCAGTATGCATTATGCGTCCAGTTGGCTTAATTTATTATCAACGTCTGAGTATGTCGCATATATTCATACCAGCAATTGCTCCGTCCAGTTGACTTAAGCCATCGGCAAAGTTGTGAAAATGAACACTGTAGAACTCAAAATAAACTTGTATTGGGACCGTTCAGGATGAGCTATAAAGATATCCGTCACTTCCGGTAAAATGTGAGATAACATACTGGCAGCCGTCAGTGAAGTCTGCAGCCGGCAAAGACATAAACCAACAGTCATTGGAATCATAGGCATCCATGATCCGTATACAGAGGGGTTGTAGCTGAAACGGTAGAAATGGGAAACTGTTTACGTCGGATAAATAACGAGCACCAAATTTGGTCATTATCCGTCGGACAAGTGATCATTGACTCGCGTACACATGGCCAGCTACCCTGAAGCATGATCACTAAGCAACGAACGAAAACAATACGCACGATTTTAATGATGGGGTGGGGGGTGTTACGAATGTTTACACCACGCCGTAGGTAGAACCAACCAGGTGATAACGTGAACCGTTTCCCACCGGAAATACTATCAGGGAATTAGGCTGAATATATAATCCTGATGTGTAACTAGGCAACAACCGTGGTGGCATAGTTTTCATTAGGAATTGCTGTGATATTTCGTGTGCAATGCAATGTGAACACAACGTGGCCGAAAATTACAAATTCCATTATATCTCCGAAACCGCACGAAATTGAACGTTTCCACAGAATGGGAAGACGTATTCCACCTCGAAAATTTCAATGGAAGCATTTTTGTATCGTAAAAGTGACGCAAGATGACTGTTCGTATACCGAAGATCTGAGAACATTTATTAGCTTGGGTAGAAACATAGAGTGAGGTAGTTTAAGTATTTAGGACTTCACTGGTGCCAGGACTAATTATCTTGTGAGGTAAATAGTAAAAATAAATAAGCTACGAATAAAGCTGGATAACGTAGGTTATCTTAAGTAGGTGATGAAACACGGGGCCGACTTTCAACAAATTCAACATTAACCGTATCAAACACAGTAATCTCAATAACAATCAAACGGGTCTTAATAAAATCAACCGACAATACAGCATTGGCTCAGCTGACCACAATAAAAACGTCGAGCGTGTAGTGGCCAACGATCGTGTGGCTTCTGTAAGGATCCTGGGCGCGACCGTGTTCACCCGCTTGAGTATTCTGTGCGCATAATTCTGTGTACGCTTGCATTAGGGGGCCTGATACGAACTCAATACCACTTTCTTCAGTTGTGCAAATAATTGGACACAGCGAATGCTTAATCCTTCCCTTACGACTCATTTATTATTTCGTTCTTCAAGTTCGTTTAACCCGAACCTCTTCGAGTTTTGTTAAGCGCACTAGAAGGTTCCACGCACTTTCCGAATGGCGCGCTTTTGAGTGCCGCTGAGTGGAATATGTTCCAACTCACGCCTCTTTCCATTCCCCCTTGGTTGCTGCAGTTGGTCCCAGACTAAGCTGGAGCTGACTGCTTGTCATATTTCCAAACATTGCTGGAAATCTACGGTTTGTTTCCGAACCTCACTGCGTTTCCCTAGTTTGATGCCTGTTGGGACCACGTTACGAATGTTCTTCGGGTAAGGCGTTTCAAATTGTTAGTGGACGAGGGTCTAACACACACTCACTTGTCCACTACAGTCCTAGTGAAAGCCGCGCCACCACGTTTGTGGGTCATTTAAATGTCTGAATTATATGTGCGGCTATTCACCCTGTCAGCATTTCGGGTGGGAAAAGATCTGCAACGTCTAAGTACGTAGTATACGTGCCACTATTCACTGCTTTGTGCAATTGACTTAAGATATGATCAACCTTGATGTGGAAACCACTGCAGAAATAAGGATATATTTGTATTTGGTCCGTTCAAGGTATACTGTACTGATATTTTTCAGTTCTGGCAAAAGGGTAGAATGCATACTGGAAGCCATCAGTGAAGCCTGCAGCTGGGGAGAACATAGACCGACAGTCATTAAAATCATAAGCGTCCATTATCAGAAGATTGAGGGAGTGTGGTTGAAATGGCACTAGTAAGAATCAACTTTTTCGCGGAAGAAATAGCGAGCATCAGGTAACTGAGCATAGACTCGCGTACGCATGGCAAGCTACAGTCAATCGTAGTCAATGGTCAATAAACAAAACATTACGCAAGTTGTTAATGATTGAGAGGGACGTGTTAACCATGATTACACCATACTGTGCGTAGGAACAACCACGTGATAACGTAGACCGTGTTCAACCCAAAATGCTGGCACGGCAACAAGCCGCAAGTATAATTCAGATACGTAACTAACCAACGAACGTGGTGGCATAACTTTCACTAGGACTTACTTCGACATTTAGTGTAGGATGCAATACAAGCGCAACGTAGTCCTAAACGACAAATTCAATTGTATCTTCCAAGCCATGCAACATTGAGCGTTTCTGCGGGACGAGAACACGTATTCCATCGTGAGATTTCCGATGGAAGTATTTTAAGGACGCAAAATCGATTACAGAGGCTTTTATCGAAGAAAAAACGTATTTTTCCCAGCAAAAGTGAGAACATAAACAACTTTCAGGTACAGCCAAATTTTTTCATTGCAGCACAACTGTTATACTGGATAAAATCTATATATTTATCTCGTAATATGCGTTTTATTATTTCATGAAAAATTTGAAAAATTTCCTTCCGCGCCTAAATGGCTGTTTTCAACACGTTTTGGCCTTGAGGCACCAGGCTAGCGAACTACACAATTACTGCCACATCCACTATCTGTGCGGAGTCGTGAGGTTTAATGAAAACATTTCTGGCATACTGGGACAGTGGTTTCAGAACCACTGAAAGATATTCCGTGTCCACCAGCGGTTAATACATCTTTATACGCTCAGTGCATAACACGCACTGGCGTTCATCAAAAACACTATAACAGCGTTCGACGAGGTGCTAGAAGAAGGTGTACGCAGCGGATCGTTCGGATACTTCGGATTTGACGTGCGTGTTCTCCTTTTCCACATGACCGATGACTTGGGTACCAAACGGCACAGTGGCCTTAAGTTTTTGCGAGGCTCCACCGCTCTTACTTGGGAGTCAAGTATTTACGAGATCCTGATACACCTCAATGCTGCCAGACTTCTTAGCCTGCAGCAAATTATTAAACCGCTCTCTGTTACCAGTGAAAACCATATTGCGTTTCCCCTGATAAACACGGTTCTTCTGATACACATATAAGCCTACCGTCTAACGGTAACGCTGGGAGACACCATTCTGTAAATGTAACCGAGAAGATACAGTGGCACATTGTGGGGAAACGTCACACGTTGTCCGCCGTTGTGCTGCCGAACGGTTAGCAGTGAGGGCTCGGACAGCAGACATGCAGAACAGCACTTCAAGCATGCTCTCTAAGACTAGCCTATAACTGGCAGTAGTCCCGCTCGGTATCAGTGTGTAAGTAACCGTAACACCCACTCCAGTCACATCCACCAACAATGCATGCCATAGTATGAGGCTGCCATAATTTAACTGGTGAGTGGCATCTCCGTGAGTAGCATTCCTATATCTAGGACACAGCTGAAATGCACTTTTATGCACAAACAACGGACCTTAGCACTTCCTCTCGCAGTAAAACCTATAACTGCCTTCCACTTTCAATAAAACTCGCATCTCAATGATTTTGTTGCGGTTATGCAATTTGTTGTGCCTAGTACGTATACTGCCCAAATCGTGTCCACGCTTTCTAACCCCATACTTCTTGTTCACCTACAACCTCATTTCACGAGCACTCCTAAAGTGGTTCATCATCTTACAGACATGCAGTTCATTACCAATAGCCAAACTTCAACTCATAGGATATATGTTGGGCTAATCAACCTGCAGGCGGGGTGTGTGGATCAGGTTCGCCTTTGTGATTTGATATCCGTCAGCATGATAATGTATGCCCGAGGATGCATTACATATGTAGTCCGAAAAACCATAATTTTTTAACAAATCGATTGGGTAAATAAACGTTATCGTTTGGAGGGTGCTGTACTACGTGCACAGTGTACACATTTGCATACCACACTTCCATGCTGACATCCTGGCGGCATTTCTGCTCCTGTATACTTTTCAGCACTCATCACTGTCTGCCGAGTGCTCATGAAAAAGCTTGTACACGTTTCTCGTTGAAACTTGAGCAAGTCTTCTAGATATTCTCCAAAATTCGGGTACCTCAGCATGAATATTGTAGCTACCTGGAGATTTCTCTGGCCTGCCTGCGGTAGGATGTGTGAAATAGTCCCGCACTGATAGTCGCATATTTTACCTGGGCTATTAAGAAAGTTCGCATGATACACGTTGTCTGATTGTTTACCTGCATGTCCCGTGACTGAGACGCAAACCGGAATGCACACGCGTGCCACACTCTTCGGGTTCAATCACTTGTCGACGGCCAGTCCCTAGCCCCACTAGCTAGTTTACATGTCGGTGCCATTTACAGCGCTATAAGAGACCCTCTGTATATTTCGTGTGACAAATGTTCGGTTTCTCCTCTCAACGGCCTTTTAATGTTTCGCGCCTGGTAAACTCGTACCTGGGGAAAACGACATAGTGTGCCGTGCACTAAAATATACTTCTGAAGGTGCTTTCGTCGTTCGCCGCTAGGCTCGTTTAAAGTACGGGTGTGAATTACCCATAATGGACCCTTTAAACACAACGTGATGTCAGTTGTTGTCAGGTTAACTGAAGAATGCTGTTTTCATATGTGACTCGAAAATATCATTAGTTCCATTTTACTAACGTTTTTGGCCACGTTCACTTCATCGAAGTTTCTCAATAATTTGTGTACGGAAGAAGACAAACTCACGTTTTCGATACTGAGTACTGAGTGGGTATTATTGGATTGGTTCCAACATACCCACTGAACACATTGATGATAGTCGAAAGAACAACTTTGAAATCCGCCAACGCCCACTTGAAAGATGTGTCTTTTGATCACTTCCAGCAAGAAGGAGCGAGACGCGAGCAGCAGAGTGAAACCAAGTCACTGATCGTGGCAGACCAGAAACTACGGCTTGAAAGTAAAGTCGTAGGTTCCGCTCCAGTAGTTCCCACCCAGACCTATATGCCAGTGGAGTAAAGTATGGATGCTGTTTCTGTAGTCGTCATCCCAACGGCTGGCTCCCCGAGCATAGGCACCACTGTTGAAGACATCGCACTAGAGCCGTCTCCTGAGTCACCTGGGCCAAAAACCAACAATAGGCCCCGTAGAAAATCCTTCCTTCCTAGAATTCGAAACGATAGGGGTCTGCTGGGGCCGCCACCCGTGAATGAAAATGTAGTGTGTTGGCCCACCCTATAGGGAATTTCTATCGATAGCCCCGTCAAACAGTGCACGTTGTCCCATTTTAAGCCCTGCATTCAAAAGAGAAAGATGTCAAATTTTCCGTGAGTGAAAAATCGCAAACACCCTCCAAAAAGCGGGATTTAACAGGGGTGCAGGGGGCGCAAGTCGCGACATCAAGAATGCTGGTCAAGCGTCCTGTGGGACCGGTGACGTGCACACAAGCGGTGACGTCGCGTCAGCAGCCCCACAAGAGGGCCAACAGAGCCACTCGGCGGCACAGACCGAGCCCGGACACACCACCATCCTCAATTCTAGGTCTTATTTCCCAAGCTTTTCCCCGCACTCTCCTACCTGTTTTCTCTTCAAATCATGTGGCGAAGTAGCTCTTAAGTGTATGCGTACGAAGTGTATGAGTTTGTTCAATAAAGTGCCGGAAATCAGACAGTTAACTCATGACACACAACCCCACGTTTTTGTTCTCACGGAGACCTGGCTTACAGGTGATATCAGTGACGGTAAACTGAGTGTCCCCCGGTATTCAGTTTACCGAGCTGACTCTACCCGAGGAAGAATGGAGGTTCTGCGACTTTCCTTAACCGGCCTCTCCCAACACCCATGGTTATCTGTGGATTTCGGTTTTTTGATAGATGTGATTCTCTGTGGCTTCGACTGGAATTCCGTGGCCCGGACTCACTTCTAGTGGAGGTCATTTACCGTTCTCCTTCATCCGACGTCTCCGACGATGATACTCTTGTGAACCTGGACAACTTTCTAGGACAACAACACTACTCGTCTGCCTATTATGGGCAACTTTAATGGTCCTAAGATAAACTGGACATCCGTTTCTCACCAGGAATATGAAAGCGGATTTTCGACCACCCTATCGACATTAGTACGACGGACAGCGTGGACAGAGCATGTCAACGTCTCGACGCGGCATCGTCCTGGTCAAACTCCACTTCCGCTCTATTTAGTCGTTACTAACCGGAGCTACCTGGTAGACACAGTAATCATCAAAGCACCACTTGAGCACGGCGACCACTCTCTGCCCATTTTTGATCTTATCCCTCAATGGTTACAACAACCAGTAAAAACGTCCACAGTTCGAAGGTTTAATGAGGCCGATTATGACGGCCTGAAGAGCTATCTAAGCTCACAGTTTCCTGGGCATGGCCCCGTTAACCAGAACTACTGTGCACTTCAAGGCGCAATTAAGAAAGCCGACGACTTAAATGTGCCGCGCAAGCCGTGCACCTTCTTTTATCGGCTACCTCTTCCGCGCAGAATGCGTTGTCTCCTTGATGACCACTCCCATTTATTCCCGAAGCATAAGCTTAAGGTAAAATTCGGAGAACCTAGGCGCGTTCCACATTGTTCGAAGTTGGTGTAGACGAGAAATCCGTCAGCACACCAAACTCGTACAAGAAAAGGCTCCCCTCAGAGCCCGCGGGAACGAAACTTCTTAGTTAAGCATATGCGACGACTAAGAGGGGATAAACCCTCGTCTCTTTCTTTGCAACTGTCCGACGGGGAGATCTCATCCAACTTCCTAGTTGTGACCGAATTATTTATGGAATACTACTCGGCAGTCTACAACGTCGCAGTGCCGGACTGGCACCCTACCATTCAGCCGCAGAACTTCCGGCAACCACTCGTTAATGCCGAGTTTTCTGTACTGGATCTTGAGGGCCTTTTACTTAAGGTGAATTCATATGTTGCAATTGGTCCTGACATGATTCATCCCAGAATTCTCAAAGAAGCAGCTGCTAGTCTGGCAAAACCCAGTCAAAAGCTGTTAAAACAGACACTGTAGACCGGCATTCTTCCCGGCGCACGGAAAGAGGCGATGGTCTCACCAATATTTAAACCGGGGAACCGGCACGCCCTGGCTGACAATTGACCAATCAATCTTACTAGCATTCAATGCTAGATAATTGAGAGCCTGTTAAACCGTGCCATCATTAACCACTTTTTATCGAACCATCTTTTTTCCTTCACCCAGCATGGCTTTCTTCATAACAGGTCATCCACACCTAGTAATTTTATTTTCAGGGATAGTCTGACGGAGGCCAGAGACAATGACCTCACTTCAGATGCCATCTTCTTCAAATTTACCAAGGCTTTCGACCGTGTCCCACGCGGCCCCCTGAAACACAAACTGGAAGCCTATGGCATTCAGGGAGAGGTTCTTCGCTGGATTGTCTCTACTCTTGATAACAGAACGTTTAGACTTAAAACCGGATCAGACCTCTCCTTCCCCTCATTCATTTTCGGGGGAGTTCCTCAGGAGTCAGTGCTAGGTTCTTTGTTATTTCTGATCTACAGCATGTCCTTCCGGATAATATTTCCAACAACGCACTCCTATATGCCGATGGTATAAAAACCTGGAATGGCACTGATTCCGGTGGACCGCAGATTGATCTTGACGCGATTAAGCGTTGATCGGAAGATTGGAGTCTCCCACTAAGTGGCAATGAGTGCGCATGTGTGTCACTCACTGGAGGCTCCGGCAAGACCTTCGTGATTCATAGTGCGCTCAGTACAATAGATACCATGAAAATCTATCTGAAAAAAGATGTGGGTATCTGGTTGTCGTCTAACTTATCATTCGCGAATCACCACGAGATGGCGGTAAAAAAAAGGGTTTGCCACTCTTAGGACGATTAAGCTCACTTTCCCTCACATAGACACGAAAGTGTTCCAAACGCTTCGTGGTGTTTATATACAACCGCTCCCCAAGTTTGCTAGTCAAGTCGTGTATACCGGCCTGATAAAAGACATCTTAGCTGCTGAACGTGTCCGGCGCTTGACTACCAAACTGGTCACAGGCTTAAGTAGCGTCGTGTACGAGTCTGGACTTAAAATTCTTCATCCACACCCACTTGAATTTCGGCCGCTCCGCGGTGATTTAATTTCAACACGCTTCCTCTTGAGAGTAGGCCTTGGTGATCAGTTCTTCACTGCAGCGACTAATGACGGTCGACGTGGACATAACGGAAAGCTTTTCAAGCGTCGTCCTCGGATATTTCTAAAGCAGCATTTTTTCCCCCACAGGGTTGTTGATTTCTGGAACAGTCTTCCTGCTGAGGTCGTCGGTAGCGCTTGTAGTGGATTAATCAATCAAGTGATAAAAATGACCAAAATATGGTAATACCAAGGGAAAGACGTTACGGTAACGGATAGGCTCAAAAGGTAGACGCCAAGGCGCGTGGTTGAATTTTCTTGCGTGTCGTGTTTTTTTCCACATTTTGAGGACAAAACGAGTTTGGGGAGTTAAATCAACATTTACCCCCCATCAAATCTGGTAAATTCTGTGTTCGATCAGCTGGTGGCACATTTTTCTCTCTCAAATTATCAGAAGATGATGCTCGCCGTTGTGGAATAGCCACCGCCGTGTCTACAGTGTGCAAGGAGCATCGGAAGAAGAATTCAAGCTTTGCAGTGTGACATTTACGATGGGTGGTCGCACCGTACCTGCGCTTCGGTCACCGCGGAGCTATATAATTGCCTCAAGAAGAGTCGTTCGGATAGGCTCAAATTTTGTTGCATGACGTGATGCCTTGCGGGTGCTAGATTGCGTCCTCCTCACCTTCCACTATTCAAAATAGCGATGAACGATACATGTGCATTGCCAGATCAAGGGGTATGTACTAAACCGAGAGCCTTGGAGGAAGGAAAAAACCGGAGTTCGTCGCCAACGGAAGAACAAGCCAGAGATGGCTACATCCAACTCCGGACCCACAGTCGCAGAGATCACATATGACCAAAGTGGTCATGCAGACCCCCCTACCGCAGGCATTCAGCGGGAGGAGGCTCAACCAAAATCTACGAAGGTACACCCACCACGCGATCAGTGTGTGATAGTATTTAATCTTCCTGATTCTAAAGTTAACACCAAACAGCTCTACCATGGTCGGTGTTATATATCGCTCTCCTGGATCGCTTCCACCTCAACTGTTAGACTATTTAAGGACATTCGGAGCATCTAACCACTGCCTGATATTGGGGAATTTCAACGCACCTCACGTCAACTGGGGAACACTAGCCTGCACCAGTGGTTCAGACCATTTTTCAGAGTCAAAACTTCGACTGATCGTAGACGAGCTGTGCTTGCTCCCACACGGTTACAAGCCGAATGCCGCTCCAGGTTGGATCTGGTATTTTCCGCATTTGAGTCCGACATCAACCATGTTGACATCCTGCCCCCAATAGGGAGGAGTGACCATGCACTATTGGATATATGGTGGGCAAGAGGTGAATTGCGGGCAACACCTACCCCGGTTCGACGAAATATCTGGAGGATTCCGTTTGGAGTAATGAGAGAGACTGCGCACGAATACGACTGGAGCGGCAGCATAAACACGGTTGATGGGCGTTGGTGCAAAACCAGAGATAACCTACTAGCTCTTGTGGAACGGTTCGCACCGGTGTCCCGTGGTCGTTCCCACTCTAAGAGGCCACCGTGATTTGATGTCGAATTGCGTGCCATCCTCAGGCGCAGGCACCGACAGTGGATGAACTGCCGGGATGGTCATGGTACCAACGATGCTTACCGGAAGACAAGGAGTGAATGTAGCGCCATGAAGATGAGAAAACGTCAGCAACTCGAGGAAAG